>CAUYSK010061564.1:0-26614 GCA_963575035.1 Avahi laniger | reverse complement strand
CCCCGTCTCTACTAAAATTAGAAAGAAATTAATTGGACAACTAAAAATATATAGAAAAAATTAGCCGGGCATGGTGGCGCATGCCTGTAGTCCCAGCTACTCGGGAGGCTGAGGCAGTAGGATCGCTTGAGCCCAGGAGTTTGAGGTTGCTGTGAGCTAGGATGACGCCATGGCACTCTAGCTGAGGCAACAGAGTGAGACTCTGTCTCAAAAAAAAAAAAAAAAATGTCTTTTAACAGATTGGTTCATTCAAGTCAGGATCTAAAAAGTTGGTTGACTCATTGAATTTGATTGTTGTGTCTCTTAAATCTCTTTCAATCTAGAGCAGTCTTTCTTCCCTTTTTTTTTCTCCTTGCTATTGGCTTGTAGAAATTGGATCATCACTCATGTAGAATGATAACAACATTCCAAGGTGGTTTTTTACCTTCCTTGAGAACTTGTTCCTGTATCTCCTGCATTTTCTACTAAATGGAAGTTAGATTTCTATAGGCTTGATTAGGGTCCAGTCCATTTATTTGAGGAAGAATAGAATGCTTCGTATGTAGTGGTTTGTTTATCAGGCTATTTATTAGGGGACACAAAAGGTTTGGTTATTCTGCTTTTTAGTAATACTAAGATCAATTGCTGGATTCAAGTGGTAAGTCAGATTCTGCTGTTATAAAATTCTCCATCAGACTTTCATCAAGCTTTCATCATCCATTGATAATCATTGCTGGAATTCATTATTTCATTATTTCATTTAGGATTACAAAATGGTAATTTTCTGAATCTTTGTTTCCTTCCACAGTTTTTGTTTTGTTTTTTAAAGACAGGGTCTTGCTCTGTTGCCCAGGCTGGAACACAGTGGTGCGATCATAGGTCACTGCAACCTCAAACTCCTGGGCTCAAGCACTGCTGCCTTAGCCTGCCGAGTAGCTAAAACTACAGGTGTGCTCCACCACACCTAGCTATTTTTTACTTTCCGAAAGAATGAGGTCCAGCAGTGTTGCCAAGGCTAGTCTCACAACTCCTGACCTCAAGCAATCTTCCTGCCTTGGGCTCCCAAAGTGCTAGGATTATAGGCATAAGCCACCACACCTGGCCAATTTTAAGTACAATTTTTCAGAGTTAGAAGGTAATCCCCTAGTTCTTTCCAGTAATGTCCAATGAGTAGTTGTGGATTTTTTAGTTGGGATGGTTCTTTTTAAAGCACAAAAATTTTTTTCTCCTTTTTAAAAATTCAAGCTAATATGTTTAATTATGAAAACTTTTCTTTTTCATGCCATGGAGAATAATGATTTTGAGTTTTATTGGTTGATAAACACAATGTAGTAGGTAGGTTTTTAGCCTAGGTATTTTTTGTGGTCCATCTTCAAAGGTTCCTTCCTTGCATGAGCAATTTTGTATTCAAGGAATACAAATTAAATGTTTGTTCAAAAATCTGAATACAGTTTGGGTATTTACTGAAATTTAGAAAAAACAAATTGCAATCTGTTCACTAAACAGAATATTTTACTGTAGTATAAATCACCTTAATACGTTAGAGCTTCATTTTAACAAGCAGATTTGTTCAAAATGCAGGTCAAACTCCAATGTTAGAATGCCTTGAATAATAGAATTCAGACATTATTTAGGAAAAATAAAATGTAAGCTTGAGATTTGTTAATGTAGCCAAGTGATTGTTTTATCCTGGTTATAACTAAAGTCAGGAGACCTGACTTTAGTTTTGGCTGTACCTGGGCTTTACTTAACTTTAATTTTATAAAGCGAGAGGTTTGGACTAGACTTACCATGGGTTCTTTTTCAACTCTATATGATTTTATACAAGTTTGCAAAAATTTGGTTCTTTAGCATATTTTCTCTTTTGAATTAGAGTCTGTTGATGTTTACATTATTAAAAAAATTTCATTCTGTGTGGAAATAAGATATTCCTATAATTTTGATATAAAAGAATTTTCTCTTATACTTCTAGGAATTTCAGGAGCAGTTGAAGATCACCACCTTTAAAGATCTCGTAATCAGGGATAAAGAACTCACAGGGGCATTAATTGCCTCTCTTATCAACTGCTACATCAGAGATAATGCTGCTGTTGATGGCATTAGTTTACATTTACAGGATATCTGCCCACTTCTATATAGCACTGATGATGCAATTTGTTCTAAGGTATGGTACTTTGTTACCTATTTCAGCGTTTCTTACAGGAGGTGTCACCATATCACAAAAAGCATACTAAAATGGGAATCAGGAGGTGTCTTATTTTACTTGATGTATGACCTCAGTCATGTAGCTCTCTTAACCTCTCCTGGCCCCAGAATCCTCATCTGTCTAAGAAATGGGTTATAATACATGGTTTCTTATAATCCATGTGTACTCTTTGAAGTTTTTCACAAAGAATCTTTGATAGTGTTTCTAGGCCATATTAAAAAAGACAAAGGTTAGAAATAAGAAAAATCATTAAATTTAGAAATTAAGGAACTGTAGCCATTAAAGGATTAATTTCTCTCATTAGAAGTTAAAATTGATAGAACTTTAAGTAAATCTGTGATGAATTACAGTTAATGGGGCAATTTTTATTGATCCTTTCCTACAGGTGGAAAAAAATAAGTAAATCAGTGTTGCATGGACTGCCTGCTGACCAATAATGTATTGACTAGGCAAGAGAATTGCCAGACAAAAGCTATCTTGCTTAACATATTTGTGAGAGGAATTAAAAATAGCTAGGATTTTTTGGTCAAAACTTTTCTGCCTAAAATTAAGAAGAAGTAAGTTTGTAGAGTTGTTTTTATTTCTAATGGTAATAAACCACATACAAATTTAGATATTGACTGAAATTTAACATTGACAACATCATCTGTCTACTTGATTTTATATCTTTTTAAGTTCTTGTCATCTCTTCTAGGCAAATGAACTTCTCCAGCGTTCCCGACAAGTTCAAAATAAGACTGAAAAGGAAAGAATGTTAAGGGACTCATTAAAGGAGTATCAAAAAATCAGCAATCAAGTGGACCTTTCCAATGTTTGTGTTCAATATAGACAAGGTGAGGAAAAAAATGTTCTTCATATCATTTATTTAACTCACAGGACAAATGACAGTGTGTAAATAAAGCAACATAATGACTAAGAACCTCTTTCCAGAGGCAAATCTTCCTCCAACATAAGTGGCCAAATGATACGACATAGGAACATCATCATATCATTGTGTTTCAGTATTTGATAAGTACACTGACCTCTGCAGAAGCTGTAATGTTCTTTTTGTCTCTTGAAATGTGTAACTTTTTAACATTAGCGTTTCAGTTCTTATCCAAGTAAATACTGTGTATATTAGATTGCATTCTGGGTTACATTTATTTTTAAGATACTTAAAATTTTTTGACTGATTTTTAAGATATAACCTACCTACCTTCTTAAAAAATTGCTTTAAATTAAATCTAACATAATGTAAAGGATATAACTATTAGCACAGATATTATTTTGAATTCCAAGATATTTTTTCCCTCAGTAAGGAACAGAAATCCTTCTTTTTGTTATTTTAAATATGGAAATTATTTCCAATGAAGAAATATGTTTAATAGCTGTCTTTAGGTCACGTTCAGACCTCTTCCTTTGGTAGACTCAGTAGAAATGTTTTATGATAATGTCAGCAGGGTAACTAATGTACAGTAGAGACATAACCTTGACCATAATTTTTATATACCTGCTAAGGGAAGATGTATCCTGCTTAGTAAAAAGCCTTAAGTCTTTGTCTTTTTTCTATCCCATTAGTGCGTTTTTATGAAGGTGTGGTAGAACTTTCTCTTGCTGCTGCAGAGAAAAAAGATCCTCAGGGTCTCGGACTTCATTTCTATAAACATGGAGAACCAGAAGAAGACATAGTCGGACTTCAGGCCTTCCAAGAAAGGTACATTCTATTACCTTAGCAGATTGTCAGCTTTATGGATAGACTTTTCTTTGTGTACATTTTTGATTAAGGAAATAATATTTCAAATGTAACACTTGTAAAATTGAATTATACTGTCACTTAAAATGACTTATTTTATCAAAAGCCTAAATTAGAATTATAATTCTTAACCTAGAGATAAAATTTTAGTCTGATAAAAATTCTTAACAGCTTAAAAATGTTTTTTAACCTGCCACTATAGTTTTGCTGAGACTTTCTTAATGTATTTTTTAATAGGATCACTTATCTGAAAACAAAACTAGCTTTTTGGGTTTTTTGCAATTTTTGCCTCTGAGTGACAATTAGTATTTTATTTTAAAGGATAATTTTTAAAAATTCAAAAGTTTATACACTTTTTTTCGGGGGGAGACTGAGTTTCGCTCTGTCACTTGGGCTAGAGTGCATCATAGCTGACTACAACCTCAAATTCCTGGGCTCAAGGGATCCTCCTACATCAGCCTCCCAAGTAGCTGGAACTACAAGGCACATGCCACCACGCCCAGTTAATTTTTATAATTTTTGTGGAGATAGGGTCTTTCTGTGTTGCCCAGGCTGATCTTGAACTCCTGGCCTCAAGCGATCCTCCCACCTTGGCCTCCCAAAGTGCTGATATTATAGGTGTGAGCCTCTGCACTCAGTTGTAGAGACTATTGAAGAGAGAAGTATATGTCCATAAAGGAAATATATAACCTGTATAAAACATGTTTTTTGTTAATGCATTTTTATAGCTTTACCCTTTTAGGTCACTAAGCACTTCTCAAACCTATTTAAAAAGTACATGATTTATATTATTTTTAATACCAAATATGTACATGTATTCTCCAAAAGAGTTTCAGATTCTTGCATATGTTTAAATTAGATGGCGTAAATTGCTTTCTAGTTAAATAACGAAATTGCCTCTTTTCCATTCTTTTTCAGATTAAACAGTTACAAGTGCATTACAGATACACTTCAAGAACTGGTAAATCAAAGTAAGGCTGCTCCTCAGTCTCCCAGTGTACCCAAAAAACCTGGTCCTCCAGTGTTGTCATCCGATCCCAATATGTTGAGTAATGAAGAAGCAGGACATCATGTAAGGGACATAGCATATTTTCATTCTGAGAATACACTGTTTAAAAGTTCTGCATGGTAGTGGTGGCATAATCATGTTGGGAAAGGCTGTAGCTCTTAGAAGTTACCATTTAAGGATTCTTGATTTATTATCAGGGGTTTATAGGTCTAAGAGATTGTGATACCCAGCAACAGAGCGTTTAACTATGCTAATTTTTACTGTTTTCTTTATTTTAGTTTGAACAAATGCTTAAATTGGCTCAGCGATCCAAAGATGAGCTCTTTAGTATTGCCCTTTATAATTGGCTAATACAGGCTGACCTTGCAGATAAGCTGCTACAGGTAAATTTTTTTTATTGCAGTATTGTTAATTTATATTTTTAAGCATAATTTATATTTTTAAAGCATAACAATGATTTAAGCACATGCATAACTGTAGGAAATTCAGTTTCTCATCCTGTGCCTACCATTAGATGTTAGTATAAAGCTAAGCAATGCAGTTTCTCTTCCTAAGGGGCAAAGTAGACCATTGCTCCCCTCTTGTTATTTAGAAGCTGATTGGGATAGTTTATATTGTGGGGTAGAAAACACTGGATTATGAATTAAGAGACCTGAACTTCATCTTAGCTCTGCCATTAAGTCACTGTGTGGCTTTAAACTTGTCCTTTTACTACCCTTAGTTCAGTGTTCCTTAGTCTATGAAATGAATGCATGGTATCTGAGAATTTTAAGAATGCCTTTGAGCTCAGAGTCTAGGAATTAATAAATAGCTGTGTTCTCAAAGTTTATTAATAAACTTGTAATTTTATAGTAAATTATTTTTATCCACCTAATGTAACTCCTAGAGTCTTCCATTAATTGTGATAAAACAGTTATGATGGGAAAAATTACTTTCTCTTTTATCTGTTAATGTTGGCTTATACTTTTACTTGTTTTCATAAAACAAGACACAATTGTAGTTGTCTTTATTATATTTTCTACTTAAAAAGTAATTAGGTGTTCAGAAAAATTTTCTGAATAACTGTACAATTTCCAGGTCGCTTCTCCATTTCTGGAGCCACATCTAGTCCGAATGGCCAAAGTTGATCAAAACAAAGTCCGTTATATGGATTTACTCTGGAGGTATTATGAGAAGAACAGAAGCTTTAGTAATGCTGCTCGTGTCTTGTCCAAACTGGCTGATATGCATAGGTATGGCATAATATTCTCATTGTGAAGAATGATTGAAGACTGAGCAATATATAGTTACATCCAGATTTCACAAACTAAACAAAACCTCATTCAGGTTATACGTAAGTAGAATTTTTATGCTTTTACTTGGATTTACCTGAAGTTTACAGTTCTCCTTTTTTGTGTTTTGTTTTTAGTAATGTGTAGAAGGTACCAAAAGAATACTCAGCACACCTTCTATACTCAGACTATGTTCTAAATCCTTTTCTTTTGTATATTTTTAGACTCTTTCCTATTAAAACTTAGTATTTTTTTTTTTTTTTTTTTGAGACAGTCTCTCTCTGTTGCCTGGGTTAGAGTGCCATGGCATCAGCCTGGCTCACTGGGCTCAAGCGATCCTCTTGCCTCAGCCTCCCGAGTACCTAGGCTAGAGGTGCGTGCCACCACGCCCAGCTAATTTTTTGTATTTTACATAGAGAAGAGGGTCTCCCTCTTGATCAGGCTGATCTTGAACTCCTGACCTCAGGCAATCCTCCCACCTCGGCACTCCCAGAGTGCTAGGATTACAGGCGTGAGCCACCACACCTGGCCAATAGCTTAGTATTTTAAATTAAGATAATGAAAACTATTTCTCCAAGGCTTTATAATTTTAAGTGTTTTACCAATTCAAGAATAATTTCCTTTACTCCCTCATCAGTTGAAATTACTAAAAAAGTCTTAAAGCATATATATTGAGGATTATTAAGAGTCCTGTTAAGATAAGCATTGAGATTTCTAATTAGATTACCAAACCTAAAGACAGTTTTTTTGAAAAGACTATTTAATAAAATATTGGACAGATTGTTAATTTGATCCTCTGTTTTCATGTGTAGTGATACACATGAAGTACCATTTCTAAAAACCGGTTAAGTTAGGAAGAGGAGGTGTTGACTCCGAACTCTTATTAAATTATGTTGCTCAAAATGGTTACTTAAAGAAGTTCATTTGTGGCTAATTGCAAATGTGAGTATGTATTATTAAATATTTAATTCATTCTAGTTACATATATTAAAGTTATGTAATTCATTCCTTTATCCAGCATTTGAGTGCCAATTATGTACTGTAATCTTCTAGAGGGACATATGGGCTGTGCCCTAATCCAGGCCTTCAGTACCTCATTTCTGGATTACTCTTGTCATTCATTTTAAATAGTCTTAGATATCATTACCATACAGATCTCTGTAAACCATTTTTATTGTGCTGTTAATTGCTCTAAAACTTAGTGTGACTCTTAATTGCTCTTTCTGTAGCAGTTATTTACATTTTTTCTTTTTACAAAAATTAATATATTCTGGTAAAGTATTCAGAAATTCTCCAACTTTTAAGAGTATCCATTATCCAAATCCACTACACACATATGCACAAAAAACCTGACTTTCTCCTCCTTTTTTCTTTTTCTTTTTTTTTTTTTTAAAAAGAGACAGGGTCTCACTCTCTTGCCCAGGCTAGAGTGCAGTGGTGCAATCATGACTCACTGAAACCTTGAATTCCTGGGCTCAAGTGAACCTCCCACCTCAGTCTCCCAAAGTGCTGGGTTTATAGACATGAGCCAACATGCCTGGCCCATCTCCTCTTTTGCTTTCAGCTTATAATCTCTTTCCATGATAAAAATGTTTTTCCAGGCCAGGTGCAATAGTTTGAGACCAGCATGGACAATATAGCAAGACCCCGTTACTATAAAAAATAGAAAAAATTAGCCGAGTGTGGTGGCGTGTACCCATAGTCTGAGCTACTCAGAAGGCTGAAGCAGGAGGATCACCTGTGCCTAGGAGTTCGAGGCTGCAGTGAGCTGTGAATGAGCTACTGCATTCCATCCTGGGTGACAGAGACTCTGTCTCTAAAACAAATTTTTTTAATTAAAAAAAAGTTTAAAAAGTGTTTCCAACTATTGTGTTACGTAGTGTTCTCTTTCTCACTATGCTCTTCTTGCATGTATAGATAGATAGTACCAAATAAACTGGCAGCCATACAATGTTATATTTTAAATAACTTGAAAATGTTTCTCAAAATGTTTGGTTCAAATAGGGGATTTTTTTTTTTTTTTAAAGATCAGAGAAGGAAAAGGAAAGCCCTTTTAGAAACAAGTCCCCTAAATGTGCAGAGTACTTTATGAGTATAAATGGTCAGTGTGGTCAGTGGTAATTAACTATCACACACACCTCTGCTTTGAAAGATAGAAGGGAAAGAGGAGTGAATTCTTTTTTTCTTTTGATTTCTTTTTGAAAGAAGAAAAATATAAGAACTATAACTGTAGAGAAGGGCAGTTCAAGTGAGATCTTCTCTGAAAGTAAAGAAAGCCATTTTTTCCTGATGTAATTTGGGATTAATTGGAGTACCAAAAAGTAAATTCAATACTGGTTGATCTGAGAGGTTGCTAACAAGTAAATGATTTTAATGCCAAGTTGCTTTATTTTGTCAAAGAGCCAGGTCTGGTAGAGTTAGGGAATTAGAAAGGACTAAAGGTGGCAATTATTGAATCCATGCTTGGGGCTTTCTAACATGCGTCAATCAGCCAGCAAATATATTTTGAGCACCAGTGATGTTCAGGGCGTACAGGAAGCAGTAATGAACAAAGTAGACAACATCCCTCCTTCAAGGAGCTCACATTTTAATAGGTAAAGACCATAGGTAAATAGGTTCTATAAATACAATAAAAATAAGATAATATAATAGAAAGTGCCTGGGGCAGTGGGGAGCTGCTTTAATTAGCATTGGTCAAAGAGGCCTCAGAGAAAGTGTCATTAGAATTGAGACTAGAATGATAAAAGTAGGCAACTATGTATATAATGGGGAAAAGTGGTCCAAGCATAGTAACAACAGTCTATACAGAGGCACCGCAAGGTACAAGTTGCTGTGTTCAGGGTACAAAAAGAAAGCCAGTGGGGTTGGAGATAGTGAGCAAGAGAGTGAGTGGAGGATAAGGTTGGAGGAGTAGGTGAAGGCACTGAGCGGGTTTTAAGAAAATGTGTGGCATAATCTGACTTTAATTCCTGGGCTGAAGCAATCCTTCTGCCTCAGTCTCCCAAGTAATTAGGACTACTTTTTTAAATGGTCACTGTAGGGTCTGTGTAGAAGATGAAAGCAATGTAGGCCATATTAAGGTAGAGAGGTGAAGAATATGAGCAATAAAGAATATTTTCCGGCCGGGCACGGTGGCTCACGCCTGTAATCCTAGCTCTCTGGGAGGCCGAGGCAGGTGGATTGTTTGAGCTCAGGAGTTCGTAACCAGCCTGAGCAAGAGTGAGACCCTGTCTCTACTAAAAATAGAAAGAAATTAATTGGACAACTAAAAATATATAGAAAAAAAAACCTAGCTGGGCATGGTGGCGCATGCCTGTAGTCCCAGCTACTCGGGAGGCTGAGGGAGGAGGATCGCTTGAGCCCAGGAGTTTGAGGTTGCTGTGAGCTAAGATGATGCCACAGCACTCTAGCCCGGGCAACACAGTGAGGCTCTATCTCAAAAAAAAAAAAAAAGAATATTTTCATTAATTTAATTTTAGAAGAATCTGGTTAATATGTTGAACTAAATATTTTTTAATTTTTAAAAGATTTTTTTTATGACGTTGGTACCAATGAACTAAGTTGTTAAAATAGAAAACTTCCTATTTTAGACATAAATGTTAAGTATTTATTTGTTGTCTAAAATTGTGGATCTCTCCTATTAGAAATATAAAATAATTAGATTTATTAGAAACACTCTAATAATTTTTTCACATTTCAAATGGTCTTTTATGTTCATTTGGTATAAAATACATTCTAATTGACAGATTTATATCTTCAATTCTTAAGAAATCATGTAACTAAAAGTGAGAGTTTTCCTTCTTAGCACAGAAATTTCACTTCAGCAGCGACTAGAGTACATTGCTCGAGCCATTCTTAGTGCCAAAAGTTCTACTGCCATTTCATCAATAGCTGCAGATGGTGAATTCCTTCATGAATTAGAAGAAAAAATGGAAGTAAGTACTAAAGATACTTAAGCTGTGTTCATATTGAGTAGTAGCCACATAGTTATTCCACTTTCCATTCTTCCCCTCATAAATAATAGGTCTGTAGAAATCATTAATTCTAGTTTCTTCTACCTATATGTATTTACTTATTTTTATGTTTAGATACAAATTTTAAAGAGATTTTAAGAATACTAGCACTTGAGTTATAAAGACATTGCTATAATTTAGAAGTTTTCTCTATGGCGTTTCTAAAAGTTTTTTCAGCTGTTCCAAAAGCAAGTGGATTATACCACATTCACCATTTGTTGTGGAAGCTAATAAGTAGATGTAAGAAGTAGGGTAAGCTAAATTGGAAAGGCACTCAGAGACTCAGAAACATAATGGTCAAAATATAAAAGCTTATTTCTCATTTACAAAAATCCAGAGTGGGCGTTTCAGGTTGGCAGGTGGCTTTCCTCCATGTGGTTGATTTAGGCATATGGGTTCTGTTGTCGGGCACACCATTCCTTACGGCCTTTGCTTTTATCTTTGGTCAGAGGGAGGAAGGGGGAAACAAGCATGTACAAAGTGCATTCACTGTAAAAAAAAAAAACACAGCCCTGATGTGACATGCTTTCCTTCCTTCCATTCTTCCTTTGAAGAGAACTTAGCCATACGGCTGTACCTCCCTGCAAAGACAGCCGAGAAGGGTAGTCTAGCTGTTTTATCTGGCTACAGTCATACTGGTGGGCAGCAAGGGCTCTGCCACAGTATGCTTCCTGAGAAATTGGTTATGTTGAGATGAAGTCTATTATAATGATGCTAGTTTGTTACAATTGAGGTCTTTATTTATACAGCATTTTTATTTTAGCAAATTTAAATGTCTGATACTAGAAGTCATTCCTTCAACTGCCTATTGATTTATCATAAAGAAATTAAGATGTCCTCTTTTCTGCCCAAACTAGGTTGCTAGGATCCAACTTCAGATACAAGAGACACTACAAAGGCAGTATTCTCATCATTCTTCCGTACAGGATGCAATTTCTCAGCTGGATTCTGAGCTAATGGACATAACTAAGGTAATAAAAAAGCAAGTGAAATTCCTACAGTGATTACCTAAAATCTAGAAATTTCTTGTTTGTTTTGCATTTTGCTCTTTGTTTCACAGGAAAGATTAACCTATCTCCACAAAATAAGATTAACCATCATTGCTTGGTAGCTTGTCACTGGGCTGACAGATCACCACTGCTGCATCTGACTTCTACAAAAGGCTAAGCTGTTCCTTCTAGGCCAGTAGCTCTAAAGAACCTATCCGCCTGACATTAAAACCGGCTAATTTATGGCCTTGCTTCTTGTCTTGGAGAAAAGCAACTTACCTTTGCTTAACTCTCCAATCCTTTCTCACTCTGTAACCTGAGCAGTTCCTTCCTCTTCAGTTATTCTTGGACATGGTTCCAAGTACCCTGAAGTACCCTGAGATTTGTCAGCGTTTTCATGATTCTTCAACCCCTGGTTTAGACACACGAATTGTAAAAGAAATGTCCTTGCAGCATCTCCATTCTAGCCAACAAAAAAAGGCACACATACAAAAACCTGTTTGAGTGTATTTCTCATATATTCATTATTTTTAATCTGGATTTATGATCCAGTTATATATCATTATGCTTTTATGTCATATTTTAGAAACTTTAGATAAAATCTTTGGTTATTTTTAATTTTCAAGGAGTATTTCACTATTCAGAGATTATCTCTGAATAATGACCTCTGGCTTGGCGTTTAATTTTGGGGTTTTCTCCCACAGCTTTATGGGGAATTTGCTGACCCATTTAAACTTGCGGAGTGTAAACTTGCAATAATTCATTGTGCTGGTTACTCAGATCCTATACTGGTGCAGACACTTTGGCAAGATATCATAGAGAAAGGTAAGTGTTCAATTAAAGGTATATTAACATATGTTATTTAGTGACTTAATAGAGGAATACAGACTGCTAGTAGCTATTATATCTATGGCTTACGGAAACTGTGTATTCCTAAGTAGGAAGTAAGTGGAAGGTGCTTTTGTGGAGAAAGACCCCAGGGAATATTTGGGAGGACTCTCAGTAAAAAATTGTATCGTTTTTATGGCTTGTGCTGCCTAATAGGGGATACTGAGATGCTTACCTCAGAATCTTATAAGCAATACCTGGGTAAGAGAAGAGAGTATGTCAGACACTAGCAGAAACACAGAATCTGCTAATTATATTAATGTGAATATAAGTTCTAAAGTATTTTTAACCTTGAAACAATTAAATAGCCAATGTAAACTTGGGTTTTAATGACATGTCTCTTTCTTACAGAATTGAATGACAGTGTAACATTGAGCTCTCCAGACAGAATGCATGCTCTTAGTCTCAAGATTGTCCTCCTGGGCAAAATTTATGCTGGCACACCACGCTTCTTTCCTTTAGGTAAGCAGTAACCTTAGGTACTGTCATGGTTGATTTTCTATTTTGATGACTTCCTTCACTGACTTGGAAAAATAATGATTTGTAGAGTGAAATAGAGTGTTTCTTTGTTGCTATTTAGCTCAACAGTGTAATTCTGCCTCTGCAGAAAGAAAATACCCCCAAAGAATAGCAGAATCTGTTGATAAATGTTTCAGTATGAAACTTTCTTGGACTAACTTTCCAAGTTTATGTATCTATCTGGGGATTGTGCTGATAAACTATGTGATGACACTGTTGATAACCCTATACAAGTTTGTGAAGAGAAAGGAGAAATGGCTGGTGTCTTGTGCATGGGTAATCTGTGATTCAACTGCTCTTTCTTATATTGAGGGCTTATTTTTCTTAAAATGGCAAATAGTTGTGTTAAAAATTTAATAATTTGAACCCCTTTCTTAACCAAATATGCCAACTATAATTGTTACCTAGGTAACTAATTGTGAGCCATTTGCCAACCTACAATGTTTTCCTCAGTTGTAAAACAATACAAGCAACATACGTACGTCTATAAAGTAGAATGTTAAACACTTTTGTATTATTGAAAAAATAATGAGAAATGTGAGAATTCTCACAATATAAGATTAATTTTTTTTTTTTTAATAAGCATTCAACTAGTTTAATAGACCATCTCTGACTTAGGATCTATTCCCTAGACTTGGTCAGAAATAAAACCATTATAATCATACATTTATTTCTCATAGGTACAATATTAAAACTGCACCCTTTCAAGCCATTTTATTGATCAGGAAAATAAAAAAATTTAAAAAGCCTATATAGTTTTTTTTAATGTTTTTAAGTACATGAGACATACTTTTAATAGTTTTTAAAAAAATAAGGCTACATGTGCACAGTTCCTTTTGAGGAATTTCTGCTCTGACTTAGACAGATTTCTACGTCATTTGACTTAATTTATTTTTCAGCCCAGTAAAGTTTAGAGTAGAAGAGGGCTTCCTTTTTTTTATTTTTTAATCAATCTCTCAATGGCAAACAATCTTCAGGAAAAGAAGAAACTTCAAATGGGATCAAATTTTACTGTTTTTAGAATTCTTATTACCTCCCCAAGATCTTTGAATGGTAAATTTTAGAAAAGATGCAGGTTTAGTGGCAGTTTTTCAATGATTACTCTTGCCCATGGATGTTTACTTCGGTCAGTTTTGGATTTCAGATATCATAATTATAAATTTGCTTGTTGTTACCGTTATGATCTCACTTATAAGACAGGAAGTGAAAAGTGAGAATGGACCCACAATTAGAAGTATCAAAATAAATAATATAAATCTAAGAAGTGAGGCATTAAGAAAAACACATTTAATATTTCTACAATCGGGATACAATTGCACCTTTCTGAAAAATTGTCAAATCAAGGATGAAGAAATTTTTTTAAAATACAGATATTTTAAAAACTTATTGGTGCTTCCTCTTTAATAATGGGATTGTGAATGATCTCTGTTTTCTCCTTGTACCTTTCTGTATGTTTTAAGTTCTCTAGAATGTAGTTTTTTTCTTACTATCTTTGAAGTGTACAATTTAATGGTTTTAGCGTATTCACAGAGTTCTGTAGCCATCACCACAATTTAATTTTAGAACATTTTCATCATCCCAAAAAGAGACCCTGTACTCATTAGCTATCACTTCCCATTCCTTCCCACCTTCCAGCCCTAGGCAACCACTGATCTGCTTTCTGTCTTTATATTTACCTGTTACTTTTATTTTTAAAAATTTCTTGAAATTGGTTTTCAGAGATTTCTCCCTACTTACTTATTAATAAGACCTATTTTTAATATCAATAGTTAAATATCCTGATTTCTGATCTGTTTCTCTTCCCAGATTTTATTGTACAGTTCTTAGAGCAACAAGTTTGTACTTTGAACTGGGACGTGGGCTTTGTAATACAGACAATGAATGAAATCGGAGTGCCATTACCTAGATTACTAGAAGTTTATGATCAGTTGTTCAAATCACGGGTAAGGAAAATATTAAGTAAAATAAACTTTTCTTTATTTAATTAAAGTAACTTTTTCCAGATGTAGTATGTGGGGTATTTTGATTACATGTTTATAAGTATTTTATCACTTAGTCTAATACAGTTGCAGCAGAGATTTGCTTCATTGGTTGAGTACTGGAAATTATGTGTCAGACTTTCAAAACTGATAATGAGAATTGCTTTGCTGTATATCATGATTGAAATATTATTTTTTAATATTAATAAACATATGCTTTACTCTTGGTTGAATAGGCTATACCAAGGTGGAGGCTAAACTGATTACATTAAGAATTGTCATTTGCTTTGAAAGAACAAAATAACATTGTATTTATTTAGTGTAAGCTTATCTAAAGTAGCAGTTTTTAAAGATCTTTCTCACCATATTGAACCTTATCAGACTATATTTTGTAATTTTTATCCTAAGGATAAAAGATCCAAATAAAACCTTCTTGAACTAGATTATGTCTTTTATAATAGCATCAAACAGTGCTTTACAAGGCATTGTTTGTGTGTTTCCTACTGAGTCACAATAAGCCTGTGATATTAATAGAAATAAGCAAATAGTACTATGCCCATCCTACATTGCAAAAAGACAAGGGCAGAGACATTAAATAACTTGTTTAAGTCACATGGCTAGTAACCGGTGAAGCCAAAACTAGAATTAAGATTCTGTAGCTGCTAGTTTAGTCTCTTTTTACAGTACCAGACTAAGTCTGGATAGGTTCAAAGTAAAAGTGATATCAATCCATAGAAAAACATATATTTTTTTGCTTACCTCAGATTCCAAACCAGGACATTTACTTGCTCTACAAAGTGGACTGATACAACAAATATTCTTCTTAAGTAATATCACAAAATAATTTTTAATGTTCAAAATATTAGCAATAACCAGACATATAATTTAGTAACCACATAGTATTTAATGCTTTTTAATAGCAATAAATTTTGCTTGGACCCTGATGACTACTTTAACTAACATAAATGATTGAAAAGTAAATTGACAGAGTTTGCTTTACATTTCAATTATGTATATTTCTTGATAGGATCCATTCTGGAACAGAATGAAGAAGCCACTGCACCTTTTAGATTGTATACATGTACTATTGACAAGATATGTTGAGAATCCTAGCCAAGTTTTAAATTATGAAAGGTAACTGAATTAAATAGTGTATTCTAGCAAAAGCTTTTAAATGCTTCTAATAAATACCTGGGTAACAAATTTGAAGAGAATGTGAAAGACATGGGGATTACAAAGAGGTATAGGGGATTTAAGCTCTTGGGTCTCGTATATATTAGCAATAACAATTTGAATGCTATTGATCAGCATATGTGAAGAAGGGTAGGAGTTTTTTCCATTTCTCAACCTTTGTCTTAAATCCTTTCTACATGTAAATACGTATATATAACTTACGAATTCCTTCTTCTTTGGATTAGTGACCTAGGATCAAGACATTTTAATTATGTCTTTGTGATATTATTAGCCATTTCAAGGGATATTCTTTTGAAAAAGCCAAAAGAATGTAAATAATTTAATCTTAATAGGAATCATACCTTGCTGCCTCCTCCTCATTATAATGATCTTCATATGGAAAATGGTGGTTATGTGGTGATCCACCTTCCCCCTAAGTTTTCTTCTCTATTTTTGTTTATTTACCATTTACTTAATCATGTGATCCTTGCTCTTCTGTGGGACTATAAGTAAGGTTAGCAGGAGTGAAGGGGGATAGGTGAAGAAGCTTTTTAGGAGAAAATGTTTCTAAGTGCTTAGATAACTGATCAAGTGTCTTTTCCTTTACAGGAGAAGATTTACAAATCTCTGCCTGGATGCTGTTTGTGGTTATCTGGTTGAGCTCCAGTCTATGAGCTCGTCAGTAGCAGTACAAGCCATCACTGGGAATTTTAAATCTCTTCAGGCTAAATTAGAACGGCTTCATTGAGTATTGTAATGTATTTTCATCCATGAATTTTGATCTGTAAAATAAAAGCTCAGCTGGGTCCAGATATCAGGTGTTCTAAATCTAAAAATTTAAAAACAATTTTATGAGAAATCTGTTTTTAATAAGTGGCTGGTATCTACAAACTACATTTGCCAAATGAATTCTTTGTTACTACTACTATTTTGTTATTTAATAATTAGGTTAAAAACAACTGAAGTAAGATTATTTATGATTTTTAACACAAGGTTAAAAAAATTTAGAAATTCTTGTTTTCGATTTTATTGCAGACAGAAATTTTGAATTTATATTATTCATTTTCAAGTTAGTCCAAGGATATGGCATGAAAACTTAAGTAGGCTAGCTAAACTGGTCCATTCTCATAATACTGGATTCTAAAACAGTTTTTAAATAGGCTAATAACTGTCTTTAAAAAAAATAAAATTAGGTGTTCACTTCATTCTTGGAAAGAAATTTCCTTTCTCCAGCTACTAATTTTGTTGGTTATATCCCTGGAAGATTCCTGTATACCTGGTTGTTTAAGTAGGTGATAAACTTGTAACTAATGTTCTGTATCCTGAAAACCTACACAGGGAAGTACTTTTTTCCCTTAGTGTCTCCCTGGCTCTTCTTTGGCCTTTTGACTACTGATTCCATTAGAGCAATGGTTCTCAAAGTTATGTGTTCCAAACCAGCAGCATTCACCTGGAAATCTATTAGAAAAATCAGATTCTTGGGACCCACCCCAGACCTACAGAATCAAAGACTTTGGGGATGAGGCCCAGCTTTGTGTTTTAACAAGCCCTCCAGGGGATTTTGGTGGATATCAAGTTTGAAAACCACTGTAGTAGAGGCTACTACTACCTTCTGTAGTTTGTGCAATGAGCTTCCCTTCTGGTTCTTGCTCCTGCCTTTGCCATCAATAACACAACAAATGAGTTTTACCAAAGGCACATAATATATAAAGAAAAATTATCCATAATGTAGTTTTTAATTAGTATTTAAGAAAATTGGAAAAACTAAACCATGTGCTCCAAAGTCATGGTGACAAGGGAGGGGAATGACCAGGGCTAACAACAAAGCCAAAATGTGCGCTCCCTTCTCCTCTCCTTTTATGCTATCACGAGTAACTACCTTATGTTTCTTGCCACTAGTGCATGTCTAACAATTTTTAAAATACATTTTGAATATATTTTTCCTTCCAGTTTTCTTTTCCCAAGATGAAAGGGTTGTCTTCTCTCTATATATTCTTAGAATTCAGCTCCCTTTCCCCTATAATCTTCAGTTGTATAATATTTAATAGAATGTCAAAATATCACTCATCAGATACCACTACCTCTCATTTTCAGCTTTTTAGTTTCTTAAGTTTAGCTTTTTTGAGTATGTAAAATGAATGTATGCTATGTATTATCGATTCTGTAAATTTAAAATTCTGTCTTGTCTATTTAAAATGAAGGTCTTGTTTAAATGCTATAATTTAGGTGTGATTCTAGTTCTGATAGTGAGACATAACTCCATTTTTCTTGTAAGCACATTTACATACTAGCACGTTAGTATATATTAAATATACCAAACTCACAATATTGATGGTACAGCTTTTAAAAGGGCTGTAGGCTAGCATGGCTAAATGGTCTGTAAGAGTCAGAAATCTGAACACTGTCCCTTTTATTCACACGTGTTTTGAGAGGGTATAAGAATTCCAGCCCCACAGCAGGTGCTTGTAATACCCTATGAAGGGTAAGATCCCTAAGAGAAAACAAATTTGGTACCTTCCTCCATTTTAGCCCTCTAGAATGGTGTTTAACTTTCACATTCAGAAGAATCACCCAGATAGCTTGTTAAAACAGATTCTTGAGTTCCATCTCCAATGTGATGCTCATCCTGGCAGTCTTGGAGGACTTGGAGTAGCATTGTTCTAGCATGTTTACCTACTGCATTAGTGTACTTTGTACTTGATGTTTGTTCAACACATTATTTATAGTGACTATTAAAAATGTGTAGGCAATGGATAATTGATAGAACATAGTCTGTGAAACAGTGCATTCATTGTGGGCAATGAGGAGTCACTGAAGGTCTTCTGACACATTTGTGTTTTAAATAGATCATTTTAGTATGGCAGAATGGTTAGGAAAGAGAAAAATCTATTCTGAGTAACTGTGCAAGGTATAGGATATGGACTGTGACATGCATGTATGTTCAACATTTCTTTAGTTATACCTGACTTACTAGTGACTTATTCATTGAATACCTGTCTACTCACCACAGAACTATTCCTCGGGATACTTCTCACCTCCATCTTTTTTCCTCCTGTTCATGAAGAAAAATTATGACAGCAATACAGTTGTATCAAGGAATGAAGAACTAGAACATTGAATCTAAACGTTTTGAAAGGGTTCATAATTTCCTTTATTTCTCTATCAATGTCTTCATTTAAATTCTCTTAATAATAAAACTTTTTTCTGTATATTTTTGAGTCCCCAGGTAAATCATTTAAACTATGCTGGGTTTCATTTTCCTCATGTACAAAGGAGGAAATTAAAGCTAAATGATTAGACTTTTAAAAATCAATTTACCAAGATCCCCAAATATCTCCAACCCATACTTGAATTACCTAAGCACCTCCATCAAAATACAGCCAAATCTGAACTTACCCCTTTCTCCCTGCCCTCTGTCCACTCTTGTTCTTCCTTCTTTATTTTCTGCCTCAATCTTTATCATCTACTCAAATCAGAATGTGAGAATCATCTTAAATTCTTCCCTCTCATCACTTGAGCCCAGGAGTTTGTGGCTGCAGTGAGCTATGATTGCACCATTGCACTCCAGCCTGGGCAACAACAGCGATTCCCTGTCTCTTAGTAAATAAATAAATGAGTGAATGAATTTGTTGGTCCTCAAAACTAAAAAGTCCAAGTACAGAGCTACTTCCACATAGCTAGATCCAAAGCCCCAATATCTTCAGGGCTGTGTCCAGTAGCTCGGTCCTGCTCTTCTTTTCATGGACATTCTTTGTCTTTCTTTGCAGACAGTTGGCTGCATAACTCCTGGCAGAGTATGGGTAGTGTTACATCATCCTGTTAGTTCTAACCAGAGGTATATTTGACAGAAAAGTCTTAGGAAGGCTTCTTATTGAGCAAGCCTGAGTTACGGACTCATCATGGGGTGTAGCGGTATAGGATCATCACCCAAACCATATGGAATAGGAAAGAAGTGCTTTCCTAAAGAATTGGATGCTGGGCACACCTATAGTCCCAGCTAAACAAACACATAAGATATAGTGGACACATCAGCCCACTGTATCTGTCCGCCTGCATTGCTTACCACTCTCTTCCTGTGCATTGATTAAACTATAAAACCACAGACTCATGGAACTCAATGAACTTAGCCCAATAGCAAAACCACCACAACGCACATCATAACCATATTCTCAGCAAACCAGAAATAAAAGGGAACTAAATAAATATTTTTAGTTATCCAGATCATTTCTTTCTATTTTTTAGTAGAGACGGGATCTTGCTCTTGCTCAGGCTGGTCTCGAACTCCTGACTTTGAGCGATCCACCCGCCTTGGCCTCCCAGAGTGCTAGGATTACAGGCGTGAGCCACCGCGCCCGGCCTTCGATGGTATTTTAAATCATTATTTTTAAAAAAGTTATTTGCACTAGTATATAGACATGCAATTGATTTTGTACATTGATCTTACATGCTGTGACCTTGCTAAACTTAGATGTAGTTCTGGTTACTGGTTCTAGTATTTTCTAAATATTCTATAGGATTCTCTACGTGGACACTCATGTCTGTGAATAGACACATTTACTTCAGCTTTTCTAAACTGTATGTCTTACATTTCTTTTGTTTGCCATATTATACTGGTCAGGATCTCCAATACCATATTGAATAGAAGTAGTGAACAGCGATATCTTTGTTTTGTTCCCAACTCTGATAAAACATTTAGTCTTTCACCACTGTGTGATTTTAGCTGTATATTTTTCATAGATGTCCTTTATCAGTCAATAGCAGTTCTTAAGTTCTTAACTGCTATATTAATTAATATATAGTTACCAACATATATTAAAGAGAGGGCAGGGTGAGGGAGAGACTGATGTTTAGATTACACATTCTATATCTACAACCCTCCCATTGAGCTGAAGCATGTATATAATTTGTTCACTAGGTAGTTCTACCTGGAAGTCCACTGCACCACAAAATGGATGTGCTTCAAATTGAACTATTCCTCACTCAAAACCTAGGCTTAGATGTGTCAACCTCCCCATCTCCCAGGTGGAGAAAATGTACTTGTGCATACTGTGATCATGACATTTATCCCTGCACTGTAATTAAAGCGTGTGTGAATCTCTTTTGAACAGGAACAACATTGTCTTCCCCTCTCTCTATGTAGCATAGTGCCCGATACATAGAGGCACTCAATAATTTTTATTTTAGCAAAGTATAGTCACTCCCATACATTTTTAAAGAATAAATGTGTGGCGCAATCATCTCCAGAATTATACCAATACTTCTAGGTCTAATGGCCACACAGCAAAATCAGCCTCAGTTATCCTGTTGTTATCATATCTTAAGACCTAGAAAGGGGAACACAGAATTGTGGGAGTAGGTTAAGATTTCTCAGTCCCCCAATTTTTCTACTTGAGACATTTTATGCTAACTCCAGCAAGATTTGTATAAAATGTTCGTGATCTGGGGTGGACCACTTCCATTCCAAATAAATGGTGCTGAGCTGCCAGGATCCCAGCTGCCACTTATCGCACAGAGACACGGGTAGCTGTGGTTATGTTGCAGTCAGACGTCCTTCTACCCTGTGTCCTTTGTTTGCTAAAATAAACCAACCTAATAGCGCTCCAACAGAGAGGGCAAGGCTCATTCCTGGGTAGAACATACCTGGCTTAGCCAAGGGTAACAAGGTACCGCCTTCAAACACCAGGCTAGTAACACAAAACGTGTGCAGAGGAGGACGGGTGGGGAACCGAGAGCATGCCATTGCCTAAGGCACTCAAATTTAAGGTACACACACATAAAAATGCTTTACTAGGCCACACATGGCCCTAGGGCTGCCCGTGACCTCTGTTCCCAGTCACCAGGGACAGGGGCGAAGGAGGCCAAAAGCAACTGCACTACTGAATGAACAAGTCTATAGGATAACGAGTACAGAAAGAGCCTTCTTCAGTGTTCTAAATTGCCCTGATCCGTGGAGTGCAAGGTACAACCCCCTTATTTTCCAGTGTGTGTAGGTCTCCGCTAGGGAGGTGACATCCCGCGAATTGCGTCTTGGCCAGTTATTAAACGGTTCCCCTTCAAAGCCCGGCGCAATGCCTGAGCACTCAAAAGGAGTGTCTGAGGAACGCTTGGGTGAAATGAACAGAAGGTCGGGCCGAAGGTGAGGAGCGGAGGGCTCGGCGAGCGGGAGGAGGGTGTCAGAGGGAGGACGACTCACGGAGCGGGAGGAGCAGAGGAAGGGCACGGAGGCGGGGAGAGGCTGGACCGCTCGGAGGACGAGGGGCGGGAGCCTGGAGAAACGCGCTGGAAGAGGCGGAGCGCGGCAGGAGGACTGCCAGCTTCCCGCCCGCGCTCCCGGCAGGCTCCGAGCAGGCGCCGTGGCTGCGCCGGCGCCCGCGCCCCCTCCCCGCCCTCCGCCGTCGTCAGGGCTCCGGCTCGTCAGGCTGGGCCCGCGGCCGACGGCCTCGCGTCTCCACGGCGCGCTGCCAGCATCGCTCTGGGCCGCGCCGCGCCCGACGGGCCCGGCCCTGGTTCTGGCCCTAGCGGAGGTAACTGCCCGCAGATTCCTTCCCGCCACGTCCCAGGCCTCCTCCCGACGCCGCCCGGCCCGGGCCTTCCCGGTGTCCCCCTCACACCCTCCTATCTTGCCTGTTCGTGTCCCCCCTAATTCCCCGCCGTCTCCCCCTCACCCGGCCCCTCGTCCATTCCCACGGCCGACTCCTGGCCCATCCTTGCTCTGGGCCTCCCCCAGCCTCCCCGGCGTCGTCCTCACGCCATCGTGTCCGCAGGTTGACGGAGCCGGGGGCCCCGGGGGCCGGGTCGGCCTGCCGGCTTGGGCAGTGTCCGGTTCGGGCCAGACGTCGGCCCCGGGCCTGAGTCTTCCAGCTCCCGTCCGGCTCCCGTCCTCGCAGACCGCGTGGGACACCTCAGAGGGGTCCCTTGGGATGTCTCCTGCGAGGTTGTGGGGGCGGGGGGGAACGCCTGTGTTTGACCCAGTTGGTGATAAATCAAGTACTGAGGAATGGACGCTATTTCTTAGGCTTGTCCGTAGTTGAAACCGAAGAACTTGAATTCTCTTGAAATTGCATTTCGCCAGTTTGTCTTTAAGGGTACTTTTGGAGTACAGAGCTAGGAATCATGAGTTTTTATACTAGTACCTCCAATTCTAATCCGGCCCCTCGGGGCTCTTCCTTACCTCTCCCTGTTCTATGACTGTATACCCTTTTAGCCGTAGTGAAGAATGCTGGCTCCCATTAATATCGGTCTATTTACTCTTACTCAATCTTATAATGTATTTAGTTATGTATGTGATGATTTTTCCCCTCCTCCCTTTAAAATATCATTTATTTCCTAAAGAAACTGCATCATGTATCCTGTGGAATTGCCAACAGTTTATCCTGTAGAGTTCTTAATTTGGTTAATTATATTCTCCTAGTGTGTTTAAAATGTTCTTTCGTTCTCTTTATTTCCTGTCAAGTTGTAGTTAGACACAGATTCAGGTTCAGTTTTTCATTTTTTGTCTTTTTTTTAGAGGCAGCATCTCACGTTTGTCACCCAGGCTGGAGTGCAATGGCATGATCATAGCTCACTGTAACCTCCAACTCCTGGGCTCTTGTAATCCTCCTGTCTCAGCCTCCAAAATAGGTAGAACTATAGGTATATGCCACCAGGCCCAGGCAATTTTTTTTTTTTTTTATCTTTTCTAGAGACAGGATCTTACTGTATTGCCCAGGCTGATCTTGAACTCCTGGCCTCAAACAAGTCCTCCTGCCTCAGCCTCCCAAAATGCTGGGATTACAGGCATGAGCTACCATGCCCAGCCTAATTTCTTGTCTTTATAAGAATATTTCATGGATAGTTCTATGTACTTATCTATGTAGCATGATATCATGAGGAATATAATATCTGTCTATCTCACTGTTAACAATTCTAAGATTGATTAGTGGGTTTAGGGCATGTCAGTGCATCTGTTATAAAGTTCCCAGTCTTTCTTTCCTAATAGTTTTCACAGCCACTGATACTGTTGACTGGATTTGTTATTTCCTTAGGAGCTGCAAATGATGCTTTTTCTAAAGATGCTCGGTAAACATTATGGGCTATTTATTATCACCATTATTATTATTTATAGCATCTTGGGACTGTTTTTACTCAATTGGTCATTGATATCTTAACAAACATGGAGATAAGATTAGAAATTTTGACATCAACAAGTATCAAGCAGAAAAAACCCTGGCCACGAGTCTCCTGGTTGGGACAGGTATGTTTTTTTTTATTCAAGTAATACCAGTTTTATATATGTTGCATGTGTGTTTTGTCTGTGAGATACAGGAATGTTCTCTGGTCTTAAATAAAACATCATTTTTTGAAGAATCACCTACCTGCACACTAAACAGGGATTTTTGTATGTTTAGTTTTTATTATAATGAGCACGTTAGTTTTTCCAGAAAGTTAAGTGGTCTATCTAGAAGAAGACTTTTACTTTCAAAAAATTTAAGTACGTTGAGATGGCATATATCAAAAGGAAATATTTGATCTCCTGAACTTTCCCCTACCAGAACAATTAGTGGAATGTTTCCTTCTCTTGTGGTTTTCATGAGTGTGTTATAAAGTGTCCTTAGAACTAGAATAGAAGAGATGGACCACAGTATGTTAATAATTCAGGAATGCCATTCATAATATATGGGATAGATTCCTCACTTGGGAAAAGTGGGCAAACCTATAAAATCCTCTTAGAATTTATAATGATTATTGAAATAAAGTATCAGATTTCCTGTGAGTACTTATACCACTAATTATCTCCCCTGGAATAGTTCTCAAACTTTACAATACATCAGAATCATCTGGAGAGGCTGTTAAAATGTGGATTGCTGGGCCCCACTCCCGATGTTTCCAATTGAGTAGGTCTGGCATGAGGTTGAATAATTTGTATGTATTTTTTGTTATTTTTATTTTTTTTTAATAAAAAAAATTTTTTTATGGACAGAGTCTCACTCTGGCACCCAGGCTGGAGTGCAGTGGCCCAATCATAGCTCACTGGCAGCGTCAAACTCCTGGGATTAAGTGATCCTCCTGCCTCAGCCTCCTGAGTAGGTGGGACTACAGGCCAGCACCACTATATGCCTGGCTGATTTTTCTTATTTTTTTGTAGAGATGGGGTCTTGCTATGTTGTCTAGGACTCGGGGCCTCAAGTGATCCTCCTGCCTCAGCCTCCCAAAGTGCTGGGATTACAGGCGTGAGCCACCATGGCTGGCTGATAATTTGTATTTCTTCCCCACTACTGCCCCTTAATTTCCTTTATCTGACATGCCAGAGATAATTTGTATTTCTACCAGGTTCTCAGGTGTTTCTGGTGCTCCTGGCTCAGTAATACTTTGAAAATCACTGCCCTAGAATATATGAAAACAAAGTTAATTCAAAACAGCCTACAGCCTACTTTTTCCAGATAAGAAAAAATGATCAGAGTCAAGACTTTGTGAATTTCAGAATTAAAACTTGCCCATACTACTGTTAAAATTGATAAGACCCAGGTACATTGTCAGGTGTCTGTAGTCCCGGCTGCTTAAAAGGTTGAGGTGGGAGGATCATTTGAGCTCAGGGTTTTCTGCATTGTAGTTTGCTATGCTGGTCAGGTCACTGCACTGTTTGGCATCAGTATGGTGACCTTCTGGAAGTGGAGGACCACCACCAGGTTGTGTAAGGAGGAGTGAGCTGGCCCAGGTCTGAAATGGAGCAGATTTAAACTCCCATGCTGATCAGTGGCGGAATGGTGCCTGTGAATAGCCATGCACTCCAGGCTGGGCAACATGGCCCATCTCTTTAAAGAAAAAATCGATAGGTTAAACAGCAGATATCCTAATTTTGGCTAACAGAATTGGAAAACACTCCTATAATTTTAAACTTGAAAGAAATTTAAATGCAACCATTAGGTCACCTTACCTAGTTATTCTAACAAAAGATATTTTAAAACAAAATGAAAAATCTTCAGGTTACTCTAGGGTATCAACCTTAATGTTCACTTTATGATACGTTGTACAAATGTATAATCTTTCTTAAATGTCACTTTGTTTTTGGGGATAATTTATTTAGACAACAGATGGAATTAACGTCTGGCACCTCTTAAATCCTTAATGTGTTTCTTTTAGGAAAATGAAGCTGTTTTTCTTTTGGATGATAAATTCATAAATGAAATTAATTTGCTATCAGGAAGGACAAAGAAAAAAATTCCTAGTCTGAAGCCTTTGTTGAAGGATGTTATTGTGCTAACAACATCCAGTAATGGTTAAGTAATAACTAATATTTTCAAATGGCTAGATTAACTGCATTTTAAATAATTAAGGATTATATTAAGGAAAATATTATAAGTATTGCATTTCATTTCTGGAAACAGATGCCTGGCTAGGTGGAGTACTTACTACAGGGGAGCTTTTCCTTTGGAACAAAGATCAAGATTGTTTGAAAACTATACAAGTAACTGAAAAGCCTAAGGAAATGATTGAAGCTACAGTAGGTAGGAATTTTTTACTTGTTTAAAGTGGTTTAAACAAGTAAGAAGAAAAAGAGGATGAAAAGTTTTCTATATTGTCTTAAAAATGTATCTTTGCATGTGCATATGTATTAATATATCTGTATATATGTTTCATATACATATATGTTTATGTATATATATATTTTATTTTCTGTGATGTTTATCTGTGATATCTAGATTCAATTTGAAGAAGAAAATTCTGAGGCCGGGCGCGGTGGCTCACGCCTGTAATCCTAGCTCTCTGGGAGGCCGAGGTGGGCGGATCGTTCTGAGCTCGGGAGTTCGAGACCAGCCTGAGCAAGAGCGGGACCTCATCTCTACCAAAAATAGAAAGAAATTAATTGGACAGCTAAA
>CAUYSK010061561.1:0-30615 GCA_963575035.1 Avahi laniger | reverse complement strand
GGTTACAGAAGCAAATGGCATTAGTTAGAATCAAAGAGAACACATTTTTCTAATCCAAAACAGTTTCTGTTCTACACAAAACAAAGTACATTCTCCTACTATCAATTCCTGCCTTTCAGAACCACCACGCCTGGCAAATTTTTCTGTTTTTTGTTTTGTAGAGACAGAGTCTTATTATGTTGCCCAGGCTGGTCTCAAATTCCTGAACTCAAGTGATCTTCCAGCTTCGGGCTCCCAAAGTGTGAGATTACAGGCATAACACTTTATGATCCTGTATACCTTTCCTGCATTTTCCCAGGAAATAGGTGTTATTTTTGGGGAAAGATATAAAATTGGAAGGCATCGTGTTTTTTCTGTCACAACAGTTCAAACAACTCCCTTAGCAGCTGGACTGGATTATCTTTTCCTGAGTAGCAAATCACCACAATACCGTTTTATTATGCTCATGACTGTATAGTTCAGCTCTACACCAACTAAAACTTCTGCTGGTGGCTCCAACAACTGGAGACGGCAGGGTGCTTAAGGAATGGTGAAAAAGCCGCCCCAGGCTGACTTTTTGTAAAGGAGGACCTTGAAAGGAACATTGCCCAAAAGTTGCAAAAGCCTCCAGGTAGCAAGAGCTGCCAGGAGAGAAAATGTTTTTTCTTAAGTCCAGGGCTCAGATGGCAAAGGAGGAGGCTGGGCCACCTGCCTCCAAATATCCCCACAGGAGCCCTGCGAAAAATTGACAGGGGAGATTCAATTGGTACCCACCTGCGTGGACAGAAGTGGTCTGGTAGGAGCCCCCTTCCCCCCACTCCTCTTGCCCAACCCCTCCCCAGCCCCAGTGGCGCCCAGCCAGACAGGGAGCAGTGGGGCAGCGGTAGGCAAGCCAAAGGTGAATGGCACTCGTTACATTTAAATGGCAGGATCCTGGGGCTGTGTTGCCTCATGGGTTTAAAAGGGCTCCTCCTGCTCTGTTTGATAGAAGCTTAGCAGGGGACTTGTGGAACCTGCAATCGGACAGATTTGTAAACTTGTGTTACCTTATCTTGCGTTCCTAGGAATGGCATCTGGATTCCAGACTTCGGACTGGTAACAGATAAAGCCCTTGTCCGCAGAAAAACAAGGAATGAGCCTTAGAGTCTTAGTCCAGTCCTGGTACATAGACGGTTGCTGAGAGGGATCCCACAGCCAGTGGCCTGTCAAAGCCATTGAACAATGTTGTGAGAGGAGGCCTTTTGCCCCCGGGCAGTAACAGCTACTTTTGAGTTGTCTATTCCCAGTCCTGCCACCCTTTTGCCAGCCAAAGAGAATGAGCCTTTACAACGAGACTGTTTAGAGGTTCTAGAGGCTGATGGATCTGTCAGATCAGCCAATGCCAAAGCCAGATTGGGATCTTTTTCACTGACTGGAGCAGCTTTTTGGATGAGGGGCTAGGTATGTGGTGATCACAGCAGTGGCACTGCCACCAGGGACTTCAGCCCAGGAAGCTGAATGCCAGTTATTGTGAGGAAAAAGATAAACATTTATACAGACTCTAAATATGCTTTTATTTATTTTTTCTTAATATTTACAAAAGCCTACAGCACCTGGTATTCCCAGACAGTCTCCCATTCAGGTACTAACCAGTCCTGACTCTGCTTAGCTTCTGAGATCAGATGAGATCGGGCACGTTCAGCGTGGTATGGCCATAGGCTAAATGTGCCTTTGCGATTGTGCATGTTCATAGTGCCTCCTGAAAGACAGGGCATCTCCTCACTGCAGGAAATAAAAATATTAAGTATGCCACTGAAATAATGGCCTCAATACAGGCCGTGGCTAAGCCCAAGCAGGTGGCCAGCATGGCAAAAGTCCAGTGGCAGAGTGCAAGGAGGTAGCTAAGCTCCCAGCAAAAAACCGGGTCCCTTTGGTAGAGTTGCAAGGGATAAGAAAATAACAGAGAAAAATGGAAAATAAAAGAATACACAGAGACAAAGATATAGTTTTATAAGTTTATAAAAATTATAGGCAAAGCAGGATCTCAGGAGGCCTAGATCTTCTCCGTGGATCTCAAAACACCCCAAATGAGGTCTTACATGTTAACTTATAGGGAACAGTGATAACAGGGATAACAGATTTACATAACAGCAGGTAGTTCCCCTCAGGTTAACAGATTTTCGAAAGCTTCTACAGATCCTTTAACTAATTCTATCTACATGAACAAATGGTTATAAAGTCTTTCAAAGATCAACTTCTACATTCTAAGGTAAATTTATCACTTAACAGAGGGGTTAAACAGAGATATGTTGGCTCCATATTTATCAGGTTATTGTGAATGGAGACAGGTAGTCTGGAGTGTTAAAGCAGGAGCTTGCTTTTAGCCATTTGGGCAGCTGTCTGTGGCTGTCTGTTGTGGGGGGGGCACTCCATTGTCAGCTCTCATCCTGCAGTTTTTAACAGATTCGCTTTGCTTTACAAAGGAAATCCAAACTTTTAGGTCTGAGAAACGCAGCGCCCTGTGGGATACAGCTGCTACTGTCTTTCAGAGATGCCCTTCTGAGTGCAACAGCATTTGAAATGCAAACCAACACATTCACATATTTCTTCAGGGCAAAGCTCTGCAAAACTCCTAAGACAAATCCTGTCTGCAAACACGTTTATATTAATTCATGGAGCTACAGCAGAGCTTCTAAGGAGGCCAATGGAGGTGATCTGTTTCTTGGGGCCTTGATACCCCAGCTAGATTTAGACCCTCTTAAGAACTAAAGACTGGGGCTCTGACATTTGGGATGACACAGCTAAATGGAGACAGAATTCTCATAGACTCAGCTCCTACCCAAAGCTTTCATTTGGTCTCTTATGAGGTACCTGCATGAATACACCATTGGGAGCGTGATGCCTTGATTGATTTGGTGGGACATCATTTGAGAAGACCCCGTTTACGACTAACTCTTTATGTGCTTGGGGTGGTCTAAGGACAAAAAGGTGACCCGCTACACAGGGAGCCCAACATATGGGGGGGTCCAACCTTTAATGATTGGCAGTTTCACTTGGATACCTGGGCTTGTATTGGTAGATACATTTTCAGGCTGGGTAGAGGCTTGTCCCACCCAGAGGAGAGAAAGGAGCATCTAAGGTTACCAGAATCCTTTCAGAGGAACTCGCTCCAAGATGGGCTCCTACCAGGAGCAGACAGAGCCTTCACTGAGTTCCTGCACGTGTACAGGGATGACGGGCATCAAGAGTCCAGGGAAAGAGGCCAAGCAAATGAAGAATAACATGGTAATGGAGGCTGTGGACAGACAGCTACAGAGACAACTCGACAGCTCAAGATATCACCATGTTTGGCTACTCCACAACAGTGCCCATCGGGGGAATTTTGGCTTCCTGCCATGTACACCTGGATCTGCCACACAATGTCCTGTGGTCGCCCATAAACTGCTTTGAGTGGACCCTCAGTGCAAACCTGATGAACTGTTTCTCCAAAAAGCTGGACACGGTGGACTCAATGATCCCTTAGGTCATCAGAATGTTCATAGGCTTCTTTCCTCTATACAGAGTGATAATGGACCCTTCTTTGCAGCAGACATAACCCAGCAGGTAAGGAAAGCTCCATATCTAGAATGGAAATCACATGGAATCCACCTAAAGTGGGATAAGGTATTGCTGCTTACCCTCCTCTGGATAAGGGTAGCCTTTTAGAAGCAGGCTTAAGTTAAGCTCTGAAAAACAGTTTATAAGAGACCCTTCCTAACACTCTGAGGTAAGTATGGTAATATAACCTCGAGTGAAAGAAAATAGAATAAAACAGTATGTCAGATGAGTGGGTCAGGTGCTAACCACCATACATGAGTTTGCTTCTTTCAGGTCCCTGTCCCAGTTGGAAACAGAGAAGCAAAAGGGACCCTATGAAGTGCATCTAACAACTCACACCTTGTTGAAATTGTCAGAAGTGAAACCTTGGGTACCCATCCAGTGTGAAAAATACAGTGCCAGCAGTCTGTGGGGCAGACCCTGGATCTCGTCCCAGCATCCTGTGGACCTGGGGAAGGTGGACCACCCTAGGCATGGCAGCGGGGCAGGGGTGTGTGTGCATGAGTTTTGGTTGTGCCATATTCCCCAACTGATGGAGCTGTGCCCAGGACCTCCCACCTGCCCTTTGCAGCACGGTGGGTCATTCTTCTCAGGTCTATAAAGATGTTCGTTATCAAATGACTACGGTGGCCATGCCACAGCCTGCAAACTGGCCTTACCTGATTGCATTCTCATTTTCACATTGAAGGGGGAAACTGAGGTTCGGTGGGGCCTGTCAGCTTGTGAGGAAAAAGAAGCAGGGTGGGGGATCCCACTCTGGACCCAGGATGAGTGTGAGGATGGCTGCCCTGCTGACCTGTCTTCTGTCGGCCCCCACCTTCCCCGCTTCCTGACAACCAGCCCAGACCCAACCCAGGACCAGGGAGAGGCCCTCTTAGCCCTTCCTCCAACCCCACAGACCCCAGTGCACAGGGTGGAAGGCAGGGGTGGCAGGGGCTGGCTATGCCCCCATCGGAGGCTGAGGTTTGACCCCTGGCCCAGGCCAGCTAAGGGTGTGTGTCCTTTGATGAGTTGTGACTGACCACAGTCTGACAGGCCTACTGTGGGGAGACCTCAGCAGTCTCCGGACAGAAATCCCCCTGGAATTGGGTCTGGAACCTTTAGTCAGTCAGTGAAGAAACAACAGCTGCTGGGCATCTGTTGTGTGCATGTCTTGGGGGTTGGGAGTGTGGTAGGCCCAGCCCACCAACTGTGACAGACAAGGACCACCTGGGACTGGGTCAAGTGGCTGGGCCCTTGGAGTCTGGTTGGGGGACACTCCCTTGGAGACTGAGGTGGGCACCAAGGGCCAGGCAGCCACATGTGATCCTGGAGTCTGACTCTGTGCATGCTGCTAGCACGGGTGTGCAGTCACCACCTCTGGGCTTTTGCCCACCAGGGCCAGTTCCACATTCCAGTTTGGCTCATGGGCCTATGTCTAAGAGGCAAGGGATAAGCAGGGAAATGAAGGTGGGTCAAAGGCTGCACACACTCTCCACTCTGGCTGCCGGGGTCACCAGGTGGGGCTGTAGAGCGAGCAGGGGCCCCTGCCACCGTGCCTACCCCACGCACCATTCCAGAGCCCTTTCAGAGGGTTCTTGAGTCCGCCCCTAGCCAGGGCTGACCTGTTCACAGAGGCCCTTCTCAGAGCAGGAGAGGATTGCGTGCTGGGGGAAATAAATCTCCTTCAACTCCTGGCTTTGTCTTTCATCCCTCTGTTCAGCCTTTGGCCACAAGCATACGTTTCTGGTCCTTGGAGAGGTCAGTCCTGTTCGATCTGGAGAAGGGAGAGAGAGAAAGACACACACGAAGCCTCATGTGTAGCAAAATGCTGTTTATTTTGGGCATCCGGGTGCAGATAGATGGAGGCGAAAAAGCATCCACACGCCAAAAGGGGAAAGCCTTGGGTTTTATAGAGGCTTTCTCAGGGGGAGTGAGTAACTGGGCCAGAACAGCTGCTGCAATAAAAAAATTTTTCTCAAACAACTAATTTCTGGGGTCCCTGGGTCAGTCTCATCCTGCAGAGATAAGGGAGTAGTTCTGTCTTTATTAGTGGGGATAGGAATGCTGGCCGCAGCTGTCCGTTAGGTTTACAACCTCCAGGGACTCTCCAGACCCCTGCGGCTATTAATTCATAAACCTCGGTTTTCCATTAACCGCATTCCGTCCCATACGTGCTTTTCGAGTTCCTACCCGGAACAAACCTAACAAGTCCGGCTCAAAGGCGCACCCCTGGGAGCCAGGTGTGGACACGAGGGTTCCCGTAATGGGCACCCTGAGGTCAGGGAGCTGCAAATGCCTCGCGGGCCCCCCCAGTAAAGAACTCAGATAAGAAAAGGGCCCGGAGGGGTCCCCAACCTGAAGGCGCCGCCCTCCCGAGACACCGCGCGACTTCTAACCCCCACTGCGCCCCCCACCCCAAGATGGGTCACAGTGCTCCTGGCTGGGGGTCTGGCTCCCACCGCCACGACCCCTGGCCTCATTCAGGCGTCCTCCTCTCCCTCCCTGGACGCTATGACTGGACAGTAGGCGGGGGTCCAGCGCGGAGTGACTGCAAGATTCCAGCAGGAAAACTGATCCCCCTGAGGCTCCGAATACGCCGCACTTAAAAGCGTTGGGGAGGGTCCCGCGCATGCGCACGGCGACCCGAGGCCCACAGATGGCCGTAGTGACCACCAGAGGCTATTCCGCCAACCCAGGCCCTCAGCGTACGCGTGCCTGTAAGGCGACCGTAACCGCCACGAGAAACCAGAGGGTGCCGAACTGGCTATCTCCGGTCGAAACCCGCGGCTGCTGGGCAGTGAGCGGCCAAACAAACGAGCGAGCGCCGACTGGACTTTTGCCCTTATTAGACATGGAGGCCTTGGCCTCACGGAGATCTCTGCGCTTGTGCAAGCGCCCTCCAGACCCGGCAAGCATTGAATGTCGGACATACGCCCGCGCGCTAGTGAGGGCCTCCTGCAAGTACGCATGCGCTCATGCTATGCCCGTTCTATCTAGCAAAATGTTTGCCTTTACATCCTTGCTCTGGATTGGTCCGTAGGCTCGCGGTGACCTGTTTCGCACACGCTGCTGCCGTTAACCCGGAAGTTTTCGCTCCAGTTAAACGCATCCGACGGCGGCGTGCGGCCTCTTCCTGTCTGTGCCAGGGCGGCGCGTGGTCCATCCCGAGCGGTAGAGACGCTCTGGCTGTGCCCTCAGGTGAGGCAGCCGCGGGGTCTGGGGTCCGAGGGACCGCCCAGGGTCTTCCGGGGAGCCGTGGGCAGGCCCAAGGCCCGGGTCTTACCTGATTGCGCCTTTCCTGTGAAAGGTACAGAGGAAGCGGGCGCGGGCAAACTTTCCCAAGGCTTCTTGCCGGTACTCTGCCTTCTCTGTAGCTTTGCCGTGCAGCGGGCCTGGAGGATGCTGGTTTGGTGTGAACTCCGCAATTTTACACTGAGACAGGAAGTTTTCATTTCTTAGCTACGTGATACCTTTTTTTTTTTTTTTTGCTTTGTACACGTGGCCCCCTTAGTAGCAGCCTTTAGGGCTTCCTTAGTGTCCGTCGAGAATAGGAACTTTTGTGTTAATTGTGCCACAAAATTCTTAGGTGGGACCTTGATGCCTGATAATGTTCCCACTATACGAATAAGGAAACTGAGTCCAAAGCACTTTGTTGATTCTCCCAGAGTTGAAGAGCTTATAAATGGCATGGCTGGAATTTGAATCCCTGGGGATGCAACGTTAGGGCGTTTGGTGTCTGCTGAGCCATTATACCTTCATGCAGCAGCTGTTGACCGGGTGACTGAGGTGTTGGGCCCGTGGGTCCTGGTTGAAAGACAGATGCCTTTGCTGATAGCTGAGTGGCCTTTTTTACTAGGGCTTAAAGCGATGTTCAGAGCCCTCCTCGGTCCCTCATAACTCCCCAATTCACCACGGGATAGGGGCCAGCCTCAGAGGCAGACATGGCATGCCTGTGCCCGAGGCTGGCTGGGCTCTGACAGTTTTTTCCTGCTCTCGTGTTGTACCCAGGATGACCGAGTGGGAGACAGCTGCACCAGCGGTGGCAGAAACCCCCGACATCAAGCTCTTTGGGAAGTGGAGCACTGATGATGTACAGATCAATGACATTTCCCTACAGGTAAGGGGGACGTGGTGGTTAGTCTTCTTGGCAGAGGACTGGGAACAGATGTGGATTTTTCCGGGAGGGGACACTTCAAACTTCTTGATTTACTTCTAAGTCAACAGTTGAAGCCATGACAGGTAAGGAAGGGATCCCTGGATCACACCTGCCACAGCCACTCTTTCACATCCTGCCCAAAGGTTGCCACAACTTTAGTCATGAGATGGTTCATTGCCCAGAAGGAGCGTGACATTCCACATCCTGCTGTTTTTTGTTGTTTTTGTAGCAAAATACACATAAAACTCACTTTGTTTTTATTCTTTTTCTTTTGAGAAAGGGTTTCTGTTGCCAGGCTACAGTGCAGTGGCATCATCATAGCTCACAGCAACCTCAAACTCCTGGGCTCAAGCGATCCTCCTGCCTTGGCCTCCCGAGTAGCTGGGACAATAGGCTCATGCCACCACGCCTGGCTAATTTTTTTCTATTTTTGGTAGAGACGGAGTCTCGCTCTCACTCAGGCTGTTGTTGAATTCCTGATCTCAGGCGATCCTCCTGCCTTGGCCTCCAAGAGTGCTAGGATGAATGTCTTTTAGATCTTCACTTTTCCTTCATAGGTTGGTTTTGGGAGGTCCACAGGCTTTTTCATTAAAGGGCCAGATAGTAAATATTTTGGGCTTGGTGAGACATTGGATCTCTGTTACTTATTTTTACAGATTTTCTCTATTTTTTGAACAACACATTAAAAATAAATGAACTGTTCACTATCTCGTGGTCTATTAAACAAATGTTCGTTAAGTGCCTGCTTTGTTAGGGGCTGGATAAGTAAAAGTGTGGCGTGGGAGTTAACTCCATCGGAAACACCCATGCTCCACTGTGGGGCCAAGCTCTTGCTAGGTCACCTGGTGTTTGCGGTTTTGTGCTGCATGGGGAAGCCCTGCCTGAACACCCTTCTACTTGCCCGTTTATGCAGGTGCTTCTCTTCAGGGCGGACACTGGGCTTCAGTGTCAGTCTCCTGTGTTCCTTTCCTGTCACTCTTTATGGAAACACGTAGTTTGTGTGTTCTCACATGCAAGTGATAGGATGGCCTTGGGTCTGTGTTTGTAATGGAATTATCAGTAGCAGTCTCCTTCAAATACACACAACTCCACTGATTCCATCCCCGCTTTATGTATGCAATATTAATATTTTTGGACTTTTGTAGGCTGCTTTCTGGGGATATGTGTGTAGGAATGCTTGTTAAATGATTTTTTTTTCCTTTTAAAACTGGTTGTACTCTGGGATGGTTGTTCCCTCCCTCTGGGGGTCCCTGTACAATGTCTGGATACATTTTTAGCTGTTGAAACTGAGGGGGGTGCTACTGGCTTGCCGGATGCTGCTAAATATCCTACAATGCATGGGATCCCCCCCCCAACAGAATTGTCTGGTTTGAAGTGCCCATAGTGCAGAGTCTGAGGAACACTGCTTTAGAAAACTGAAATCATGGGCTCTAACCTTAGATTCCCACCCTCTCTCTCCTTCTCTTTTTAGTAACTTGGTAAAGTCACTTGTTTAGGTTTAATTTTTTCATGGTAGGTGGGGCTTACATTCAAGGCCCCTGGGGAAGCAGACCGGAGTTGCAAGTGGCTGGGGGCTACCTTTCATGGGCGCTAGGTCCCTCTGGTCCCTGGCCAGGGCCCATCCTGCTCCTGACCTTTGTCCCTTATCCCCCTTCCCTGCTGCCAAGGACTACATTGCAGTGAAGGAGAAGTATGCCAAGTACCTGCCCCACAGTGCCGGGCGGTATGCTGCCAAGCGCTTCCGCAAAGCGCAGTGCCCCATCGTGGAACGCCTCACCAACTCCATGATGATGCACGGCCGCAACAACGGCAAGAAGCTGATGACTGTGCGCATCGTCAAGCATGCCTTTGAGATCATCCACCTGCTCACAGGCGAGGTAGGGCTCTGCGGCCCACGGGACAGGCTGTGCCCTTAGTGCGTCCCACAGCCCTGTGGTGCATATGCCAGGCTCATCCCCTGTGTGGTGCGGCTGCCCTTGTTGTAGGGGTGAGGAGAATGGGAGAGGGATTGTGGGGCTTGGATGTCAGGCTCATAGCCCCCTTCTCTCCTAGAATCCTCTGCAGGTCCTGGTCAACGCCATCATCAATAGTGGACCCCGGGAGGACTCAACTCGCATTGGGCGAGCTGGAACAGTGCGACGGCAGGCTGTGGACGTGTCCCCACTGCGGCGTGTGAATCAGGTGGGCCTGTGGCTTATACACATGGCACGGTGGAAACAGCCACCAGGATTGGGTGGGGTCCTGCCTGGGGCAGAAAGGCTTGCTGCTGTCTGCGTGTTTTACCAGGAGCGTCACTTCCTCCAGGAAGCCTTCCTGGGTTCCCACCCTTTCCAGGACAGATCCAGGCTCTGTCCTAGGCTACATTTGGCTGAGGTCTAGTTTCCTTTGGGTGTATGTTTTTGCACTGTATATTTGTGTGTGTGCTTTTTTTCCTTGCGCCATTTGAGAATTAGTTGCAGGCATTCTGACAATTTCCCTCGAACACAGTGAACTCTTAAGAGCTATAGAATGTTGAATTAGTCATTGTTCCATTTACACATCTGTACCCAGCATGCCTTTTTATAGCTGTTGTCGGTCAATCTAGAGTCCAGGTCAAGAGTATATATCCCCCCCCCCCCCGTTTTTTTTAAATTTGAGACAGAGTCTCACTTTGTCTCCTGGGCTGGAATGCAGTGGCATCATCTTAGCTCACTACAACCTCAGACTCCTGGGCTCGAGTGATTCTCCTGCCTCAGCCTTCAAGGTAGCTAGGACTACAGGCGTGCGCCACCACACATGGCTAATTTTTTATTTTTTTGTAGAGAAGAGGTCTCGCTATGTTGCCCAGGCTAGTCTCGAACTCCTGGCCTCAAGTGATCTTCCAGCCTTGGCCTCCCAAAGTATGAGGATTACAGGCGTGAGCCACCATGCCTGGCCCCATGTATTGCATTTTGCTGTCACAGCCAGGCTCAAGTCTGTCATTGGGGACCCAGTGCAGCCTGTGTGTGTCTCTGCTTGTTCAGCCCTCTGGTCCCAGATCTGGCCAGATGCCACCTTTCCTTACATCTTGTCTCAATGGGCCAGTGGGAGAGAGCGTGCCAGCCAACACGTCTGTTGAGGATGGGCCGGGGTACTGGGGGAACAATCTGTCGGTAGCCTCAGCCTGACCCCTGCACTCCCTAGGCTATCTGGCTGCTGTGCACAGGTGCCCGTGAGGCCGCCTTCCGGAATATCAAGACCATCGCCGAGTGCTTGGCAGATGAGCTTATCAACGCTGCTAAGGTGAGTGGGGACGCAGGGGGTGGGGCGGGTCATAAGTTGGGCATTTGCTGGGGGTTCTTCAAAACTGAGAGCTAACCATCTGCCTCCTTGCAGGGCTCCTCCAACTCCTATGCCATTAAGAAGAAGGATGAGCTCGAGCGTGTGGCCAAGTCTAACCGTTGATTTCTCGGCTGCTGCCCAATAAACCTGTCTGCCCTTGGGGGCGGCCCTGCCCACCTGTGCTGTTGTCTGTGTGGTGGGGGGGCGGGATAGCCCTGGTGGCCTTTGGAGCTGCTCATGTTTGGGCATGTCCGTCGGCCTGTGGGGCCCTGGAAGCACCACTGACTCAGAACCACGGCACCTGAGGACTGGCAGGTGGGGCCCAGTGCAGGCCAGGCCTCCTGGGTGTCCCAGCAGGCACTGGAGATGAGACAGATGGTTGACAGTAACCTCCGAGGACCTGGCACATTACTCTCGTCTGGGAGGGGCTTGTGTGTGGGTGAGGTCTGGGTGGCAGCAGAGCATCCTGAGAGGCACGTTGCCTGAAAGCAGCCCCAGGGAGAAGCAAAGCTGTGATGTCTGGGCCACAACCATCCCCAGCCCCTTGTCCATTGGCTGGTCAGTCGTGCTATGCGCTCCCTGGCCTCCAGAAGCCCCACCCTCTCCAAGTGTGGACTGGCTTTACTCTGGCCGGGTTGTCCCTCCAGACACACTGGTTGTGGCTGCAGCCCTGCCCTGTACACCTGTCACCCCGAACATGACAGGTTCCCCCTCTCTCCACTAGTGGCCTATGCAGAGTTGCCAGGCTGGTGGGGACAGGTTGGGACCCAACCAGGGCCGCAAGTGGTGACTCCATACTGGAGATTCATCAGATTTGCAAGGGTGGGCTGTGCCTGTGCCCTCCCATCTTGTGCCATCATCACCTTCCCACCACCCCCGACATCCGGCCAAGGTCAGGTTTGGTGCTTATCCTGGCAGGACTGCCCAGGGGTGGGGCAGGCAGTCCGACGGGTCCAGCGGGTACGTGGGAACCTGGGACTTGGAAGGGCGGCCCCCAGGGAGGGGCACTGAGCTACCCAGCCTCTGGTGGGCCAGAGACGGCCAGAACGGGAAGGTAGTCTCCACTGGCCGGAGGGAGGCGGCATCCACAGGTAGGAAGAATCCTGTGGGCCGGCTAAGTTCTCATTCTGGGGAGCCCTTGGTCCCGGTCCTGGGCTTCTAGGACTACGGCCCTGGGTTCTGTCTGCACTGCTCTGCTTCCTGTCCGCTCCTCTCCCGGTTGGATCCTCCCTGGAGTTTCCATCCCTGTCCTTTCTGGAGCCACTCAGGTCTTCCTCATATCCACATTCAGCTGCAATCTATGATCCCTGTTCGTTTCTAGGGCATCCCTTAAGTTTCCAGTTCAAGATCTGTGGTCCCCCATCTCTGCTCCTGCTTGGCGCTGTCTGCCCCTTCTGTGGGGACTCCACTCTGTGCCGGGTGAACCTCCTCAAAGTCCATCCCGGAATCACCACGGATCTCAGACCTTGTCCACGCTTCGACCGCCGCCTCCCCTGCCTGACTGCCTCTCGCCGCAGGTCGGGTCTGGATGCCCTGCCCTCGGCCCCCCTGGCTCCGCCGCCCCCGAACCCTCCAGGGCTCGGGCCCCAGCGCCCCAGGCTCGCTCTCCGCGCCCCGCTCCCCGGCCGGAGGGGAAGATGAAGAGGAGGAGGAGGCGGACGGCAGCCCGGGCTCGGGCCCCATCCTGACCCCCGCCTCCCCGGTGGAGTGCCTCATCTGCGTGTCGCCCTTCGACGGCGTGTTCAAGTTGCCCAAGCGCCTGGACTGCGGCCACGTCTTCTGCCTCGAGTGCTTGGCCCGCCTGTCGCTGGCCACTGCTGGCGGTGGCGACGCGGTGGCCTGCCCGGTGTGTCGCGCGCCCACGCGCCTGGCCCCGCGCCGCGGGCTGCCCGCGCTGCCCACGCAGCCCGGCCTGCTGCCCCGCGACGCGCGCGCGCCACTGCCGCGCCAGGGCTCGGTGCGCTTCGACCGGCGCCGCGGCCTGCTGTACCTGCGCCCGCCGCCCGCGCCCGGGCCCCGCAAGGCGCGCGCCGCGCCGCCCCCGCCGCCGCCGCTGCGCCTGGGCCGCCCGCTGTCGCGCCGCCCAAGGCTGGACAGCCCGGCCTGGGCCTTCAACGCGGCCGTGGCGCTGGCCGTGCTGGTGGCCGCGGGCCTCGTAGTCTCCGGCGTCTACATCTTCTTCCTCATCCCGCACGCCGCCTCCTCCGGCCCCGCGCGGCCCCAGCTCGTGGCGCTCGCCCCGGCGCCCGGCTACTCCTGGCTCCCCCCGCGGCCCACGCCGGAGGCGCCCTGGGCCCCGGTCTGGACGCCGCAGCCCTCGGGCGCTGACCCGGACGCTGCCCAGACGGCTGCTGCCGAAGACGCGCTGGAGCCGGAGTCGGGCCCCGGGGACCCGGCGGAGGCCGAGGGGACGCTGGACCGGCCGTCGGACCGCACATGGGGGACAGAAGCAGGCCCCGGCTGGGCCCCGCGGGTTCGGGGCGGGAGGAGGGTGTGGGGGCCACAATAAATGCGTCAGCGTTGCGGACCCTGCCTCCTGCCTGGACCTCGGTGTCCCCCTGGGGGGCTTTGGCAGGGTGGACAGCAAGCGCTCATTTCTCCAATCCAGGGCCTGGCGGGGAGTCCCTGGCATTGTCACCCTGGGGCAGGGACCCTCTCAAGGAGCAACCACCGCTGTCATCCCATAGGGATCCTCTGGGAACACCCAGATCCCCCTTCAGGTCCAGGAGGTTACCTCTGATCCCAATTCTCGTGGCCGTCCAGCCAGTGTCCTGACCCTGATGTCTGCGAGGGTCCTGCTGCGGGTGCTCTGGATCCGTCTCCGTGGGATCTGGTTGGAAACATCCCTGATCCGCCGCCCTGGGGAGTGCAGGTGGAGACCTTCCGGTGACCCACGCTCACGCAGACGCCCGCCAGGGTCCCCCAGCCCTGAACCTGGAGCCCCAGTCACTGCGCTGCAGAGTCCTGGGAGGGAGCACCCTCCCCCACACCAGGTCCCAAAGTCCTGGATTGCCCATCCTCTGAGCTTGCCAGCTGCGGGCCTCCCGATTTTGGAGGGCAATGCTGCTCCCCACTGGCCCATTGCAGGGGACAACCCCGCCCTCACTTCAGTCTGTGGTCTTAGTTCTTTCACTCTTCTGTCCAGGCTGGGCTGGATCCAGCTGTCTGCATGCTGATCTTGGATGTACAGTCTCCACCCTGCACACCCTGCTGGGGCGAGTGCTTGGCTGGAAGAGGCAGGGATGGCCTAGCCAGGACTGGGGAGGGCTTTGAGTCGGAAAAACCAGCTCCCAACCCCATCCTAAGTCCCAAACTGCTTTGGGAGCCTCACCTTCCCCCCTGGATCATGGCTTCTCAGATCCTCCCAATATGCTGTGGTAGTCATGGCTCAGAGAGGCCAAGGTCACCCCTGGGTCAGAGGCACACAGAGTGGTGGGGCATCCTGGATCTCCCTAGCTGGCTTCAGGGGTTCTGGCCCTTCTCCCTGCCTGTGGGAGCCCCCATCACCCCAAATAATTTCTTGAGGCTAGTTACTGCTCTTCCTCCTCCAGGACTCCATCTGCCCTGCTCAGCCTCCCTCTGTGCCCCCAGCCAAAGCCTGGGCCTTCCCAGAAGAAAGAAGCCTCCAGGAAAGGTGGCTCATGGGCTCCTGTCCTCCTCTCAGAAGCCTTCCTGGGTTAGTCACAGAGGGCTAGAGGGCAGGTGCCCTCTGTGCAGACTGAACACGGGTCTTCTGTCTCCTCTCAGGCCCTGGAACTCCCATCCTGATTCACCTAGGGATGGGGTGCTGTGTGTTGTGGGTGGGCACCCAGCATTGTCCAGAGAGAAATGTGACATCTGTGCAGCTGGACGCGCCTGTTTGTTTACATGAGTGTCCTCAGCACCCAGCATACAGTGGGTGCCAAATAGTTACTGGGGAGTGACAGCATTACAGGCGACGGAGAGGCAGCCTGGGAACGCACCCTGGGCCCACGCATGTCTGCGGAGCCAGTTCTGGTGTGAGCTACTGCTTCCAGGTGGAACACCAGAGGAGGAACACCGGGGAGATCAAGGGTGTGTCTTCTCAGACCAGTTCTTGGCCCAACCCAGGTGCCGATGTTACCCACAGGGGCTGGGACCAGTGCACTGGGTCATGGGGCAGCCATAGCCCAGCCTCACAGTGAGGCAACCTGGCGGGGCAGGAGCAGAGCTGGTGGTCTATTAGTTTTCTCTGGCTGCTGTAACAAATTACCCACAACTCAATCCCTTAGAACATACACTTTTATTGTATTACAGTCCTGCAGTGCAGATATCCAAGATTAGTTTCGCTGGGCTAAAGTTGAGGTGCCCACAGGGCTAGTTCTTTCTGGAGGCTCTAAGAGAGAATCCATTCCTTAACTTTTCCAGCTTCTAGAGCAGCATTCCTTGCTCCTGGCTCCTTCAAAGCCAGCAGCGCAGCATCTTCAAATCTCTCTCTCACCCTCCTGCTGGTGCTCTTTCACTTATAAGGACACTATGAGAACACTGGGCCCACCCAAATAACCTAAGATAATCTTGCATCTCAAGAACCTTCATTTAATCACATCTGCAAAGTCAATTTTGCCATGTAAGGTAACAGATCTGCGGGCTCCAAATAAATAAACAGCTTTATTGAAATATAATTTACATAGCATAATCACCCATTTAGATGGTACGATTCATTGGTTGTTAGCATATTCACACAGTTGTGCAACCATTACCACTATCTAGGTCCAGAACATGGTGAAAAAGAAACTTCATACTCTAGCAGTCAGGTCCCATTCCTCCCTCCTCTTGGCTGCTGGCAGCCATGCATCTATTTTCTGTTTCTATTCTGGACTTTTCATATCAACAGAATCAAGTGGTGTCAGACATCCATATTTAAAGAGGAAGTAGTGTTTAGATCGTTCTTCCTAGCTGATGGAGTCAACTCACCCATGGGTGTGGTGTCTGGAGCTGGAGACATGTCAGTGCAAGTCCTGGTCCTTGTTCTTAGCCCCTCTGAAATTCAGTGTCCATTCGGGAAGAGGGGTTGGGGGATATACTTGGCCTTGGGCTTGTTGGGCTCAGCCTGTGCTCCCTGCTGTTGGTGCTGGTGGGCTGTGAGAGAGATGTAGGTTTCTGCTGGACGTTGAGGAGTTACTTGAGAGGCAAGACACGGGGCTTATCCCTGACTGGCCTTCTTATGGACTCAGCATCTGTCCAGGTGCCCTGTGGGCGTACCCAGTCTCTGTCCCATGCTGACATTTCATTGCATTCTTCATGATTTATCCCAACGAGCACCTGTACATGTTCCAGGCTCTGGGCTGGGTACTGAGGTTGCAGCAGTGAAAAAGAAGGTTGCAGATATCCCTGCTTCCATTTTTCATGTTCTGTGGCAGAGATGGACAATAAACAGCCAAACGGGGCATTAATAGGGTTCTTTAAGTCAGAGCTAAGTGTCCTGCAGAAGACAAAGCAAAATTATGTGACAGATTCACAGGGACCCAACTTACATGGTGGAGTCAGTGAGTAGGAACACAGATGCTGGAGAGACAGGAGGGAAGAGCCTGCCAGGCTCAGGAAATGGCAGGTGCCAAGGCCCTGAGACAGGGACAGGCTTGTCCTATGAAGGCCGCAGTAAGGAGCAGAGGGTGGTTGGAGGAGAGGTGGCCAAGAGGGTACCCAGCATTGTCCAGAAAGAAATGTAACTTCTGTGCCGCTAGAGGCTCCTGTTTGATTTGTTTACATGTGTGTCCTCAGCACCCAGCATACAGTGGGTGCCAAATAGTTACTGGGGAGTGACAGATAGGCAAGTAGGAGAATTGCTGCTGCTAAAGAGCAGACGTCCCAGATCTCTCAACTTAGTGAAATGTGGGGTTTTTCTCTTTCTTTTTCTTTTTTAAAGTATTAAGTAGGAAGCCAGTTTAGGAACTTTCTGAACTTCATGTTCTTTTTTTTTTTGAGACAAGATCTCATTCTCTTACCCTGGGTAGAGTGCAGTGGAGTCATCGCAGCTCACCGCAACCTCACATTCCTGGGCTGTAGCGATCTTCCTGCCTCAGCGTCCTGAGTAGCTGGGACTACAGGTGCTCACCACCACACCCCGCTAATTTTTTGTTTCTATTTTTAGTTGCCCAGCTAATTTTTTTTTCTTTTTTTTTAGTAGAGACGGGGGGGGTCTCGCTCTTGCTCAGGCTGGTCTTGAACTCCTGACCTCAAGCGATCCTCCCATCTCTCCTTCCCAGAGTGCTAGGACTACAGGCGTGAGCCACCGCACTCTGCCGACCCTCTCACTTTAAACCCCACGCAACCTGACCTGTATTCCACAATCTACTATAAAAGTCCGTGTCCTTAGTTAGGGAGACAAATTTGAGACTATTTCTCCCGACAGACATCTTTTGTATTAAAATGCTGTAATCCTAGCTCTCTGGGAGGCCCAGGCGGGTGGATTGTTTGAGCTCAGGAGTTCGAGACCAGCCTGAGCAAGAGCGAGACCCCGTCTCCATTAAAAATAGAAAGAAATTAATTGGATAACTAAAAATATATAGAAAAAACTAGCCGGGTATGGTGGTGCATGCCTGTAGTCCCAGCTACTGGGGAGGCTGAGGCAGGAGGATCGCTTTAGCCCAGGAGTTTGAGGTTGCTGTGAGCTAGGCTGACGCCATGGCACTCTAGCCCGGGCAACACAGTGAGACTTTGTCTCAAAAATAAATAAATAAATAAAAATAAAAAAATACAACGGCTGCTGTTCCCCCGACACCTCCTCCTCCTGCCCGGTCCCCCAGCTGCTGGTCCCCAGCTGCTCACTGAACTCTGTCCGGGATGCCTTCCCGAGCCTCGGTATCCCACTCCACAGAGCGCACTCAGGCCAAGAGGGATGATTTCGGGAGGCCCCGGCGGACACTCCCGCGCGGCGCGCCCCTCTACGGCCGGCCGGGGACGCTGGGCCCCAAGGCAGAACATTTGCCGTAGTCAGGGCGCATATAGGTCAAGGAACTTCCCCGACGCCCGTGCCTTCTCCACTCCGCATTCCTCGGGGAACCTCCGGTACACCGTCCCCGGCTCAGCCACCCCACTACTTCCGGTGATTCCAAAGCAACTGTCACAAGCCGATGCCGGAAGTCCCGCCTTTGCCGCGCGGCCCTCCCGGAAACTCCCCTCTCCTGGGCCGTCGTTGGCCACGTCTGTACGGACGCACGGCGAGTTCTCTCATGGGAAATGTAGTTTATGCGCGACCTCCAGTCGTTAGCGGGGCATTCTCGTATCGCCTTGGTAACCGCCGAGCCGCCCCACAAAGGGGCAGGGAAATGACGTCATAGTGTGCGGGGCGTGGCTGCTGGGGTCCTGGCCAGGGGAGCGGGGGAGCCTTCCGGCGTCGCTCTGGGCGTCCTGGCTCCGCGGCTGCCGGGTAGGTCCCAGCGCCCCGGAGGCCCCGCCAGGCCGGGTGACTTCCGTGGGGCGCCCCCGGGCGAGGTACGGCAGGGACCCTCACCGCCCTCAGCACTCCGTGGCCCCAGTGGCGGGTGATCCATCTTCCTGAGACTCCGTGTCGCTCGCGAGGCTCTGGCCTCCGCACCCGCTCTCCCTCCCGCGTCTCCCGGAGGCGCCCCTTGTCCTCAGGCGCATTTCACCCCGCGGGGGCGAGCTGCCTTCGGAGAGTCCGCGGTAGCCGGAGGTTCCAGCGCCCAGGCCGGGGGCGGCGGAGACGCGTTTCGGCGGAGTCCGCAGGCCCGCCCGCAGGTTCCAATGGCCGAGGCGGCGCAGGTGAGTAGGGTGTGCTCCAGGGAAGCGAGGAAGGGCGTGTCAGATGAAGGGACAGGCAGAGGTAGAGGAGGGCCAGGAGTCTCGGAGATCTGTGTGTGTGGTTCGGGCGGCTAAGGAATAGGTGCAGGTGGGGAAGACTTCTTTCAGGGCTGGGGGACGTCCTTGGCAGTGGGGGCCATCAGAGATGTGGGTCAGCACCGGGACAGAATGGGATCGTGGCTACTGTGCGAGGCACTCTGGAGACACCGTGTGCAGAACTGCTTGTGCGAAGGCCAGGGAATTGCCTGTAGGGTGAGCTGGTGAGGTTGTGCTGGGGGTGTACACTTCTAAGCATGCTGCCCTACAGTTATGTTCCTGGGGGGCAGGAAGGCAAACTGGAGGGTCCTGGGAGCAGGTACCTGGGGCCTGAGGGAGAATGGTGAGCATGCGTTTGGTTGCATCTGAGAGGTGATCTCTGGGACTCGGAATTGACAGGCAGGAGATAGGGTGGGGCCTGGGTGCTTGGTCCTGCATGTAGACGGCACTAGTCTGGTCACCAGCCTCTGTTTCTGTGGGCTGGACACAGGGTCCAGTAGTAACACTGGCGGCACCAATCACACCAGAAGCTCTGGTATTCCTCTGAGGTGGGGGTCTTGGAAGAAGAGCGGTATAAGGGTATGTGTAGGGGATGTTGTGGGGTAAGAATTGGGAAAGGGTAAGATAATGTCAGTAGGAGATGTGACAGGATCTTGAGACACAGGTCAAAGGTCTGGATGTGTCCATCTGTCCATATTTTGGTGGTTTTTTTCTGCCCACCATTGACCCTAAGGCTCAGTTGAATCCATCATTGCAGGGCCTGGTGATGTTTGAGGATGTGGCTGTGTATTTCTCCCGGGAGGAGTGGGGGCTCCTTAGTGTGACCCAGAAGAGCCTATACCGTGATGTGATGCTGGAGAACTTCGCACTCATTAGCTCCCTGGGTAAGTCTACGCTCTTCCCCAGCAACCGACCACCTCTGCCTTTTCCCCATGCGAAGTTCTGTCCCTCCCAAAGCTAGAGCTTCCTTACCAGTTTCCATGTTGTAGGTGTTGTGGGTCCTGGGACTGGGCTGTGTACTCTTTTTTTTTTTTTTCTTTTCTTTTTTGAGACAGAGTCTCACTGTGTTGCCCAGTCTAGAGTGCTGTGGCGTCATCCTAGCTCACAGCAACCTCAAACTCCTGGGCTCAAGCGATCCTTCTGCCTCAGCCTCCCAAGTAGCTGGGACTACAGGCATGCGCCACCATGCCCGGCTAATTTTTTGTATATATTTTTAGTTGTCCAATTAATTTCTTTCTAATTTTAGTAGAGATGGGGTCTCGCCCTTGCTCAGACTGGTTTCGAACTCCTGAGCTCAAACAATCCGCCCGCCTTGGCCTCCCAGAGAGCTAGGATTACAGGCGGGAGCCACCGCGCCCGGCCTGGGCTGTGTACTCTTTCCCTGTCTTTGAGCAGCCCAGTTATCAGCCTCAATACGTATTGCCCTAGGACCTAGTGGAACAGGGTTTGGGGGTCAGATGTTTCTCAGTTTGCCCACTAAATCCCAAACAGCTCTGCCTCTGTCTAGCCCCATGACTGCTAAAGACTTGGTTTGTCTATGTTCCAGGTTTTGCCTTCTTTCTCCAAAAGAAAGTTTATAGGGCCCTCCCTGAGCTTGAGCCATGAATTTGAATCAGTAGATCAGTTTCGGGAGTATTGCCATCTTAATATCAAATCTTTAGATCAATGAACATGGGACATCTTTTCATTTATTTAGCTCTTCAATTTTTTTTTTTTTTTTTTGGAGAGAGTGTCTTGTTACCAGGCTAGAGTGCAGTGGTGTCATCATAGCTCACTGCAACCTCAAACTCCTGGACTCAAGAGTTCCTCCTGCCTCAGCCTCCTGAGTAGTTGGGACTACAGGTGTGTTCCACCACACCCAGCTCAGTTTTGTATATTTTGTAGAGACGGGGGTCTTGCTCTTGCTCAGGCTGGTCTCGAACTCCCAACCTCAAGCAATCCTCCTGCCCCAGCCTCCCAAAGTGCTAGGATTACAGGCTTGAGCTACCACGCCTTACCTCAGGTACTATTTTGCAATCAGATTGTGCTGGAGCTAGACACATGCCTCTTCACAATGCTCAGCTGTCACAAGCAGCCAAGGCCCTACTGAAACCCTTTTTGCAGAGGAGTGACTTGGAGATCCCAACTCTCCTCCCTGCACTGCACCTCATCTTCTGTCCTCATCTCAGTTAAGGTTTTCCCTGTTCTGTAGTCTGGTGGAGCACTGGGCTGGCCCTTCCTACCCACACCTTTCCCAGAAACCCCCTAACAATTATGTGGAGTCCTTTCTGAGTGTGTCTGACATGTGCTGGTGATGAAGGCACCTCCCGCTTCCAGGCCAACTCTCAGCAACTGACTCTTCTCTACCTTCAGGTTGTCTGTGTAGAACAGAGGATGAGGAAGCTCCTCCCCAGCAAGTGAAGAGCTGCAGAGTTCACCTCTCAGAGAAGCTTTTTATGTGTGGAGAATCTGAGGGTATTCCAGCTACCTTAGGCCTCATCCAACACCAGGACACCCACAGCAAGAGGAAGCCAAGCAGGAGCACTGAGCATGGGGCAGCTTTGCCACCCAGGTCTAGTCATGGTCAGCAGCAGGGAGCCCATGCTGCACAGAAGCCCTTCAAGTGTAGTGACTGCGGGAAGGTTTTCCTGAAGGCCTTTGCTCTCCTTGACCACTTGATAACTCACTCTGGAGAGAGAACGTTCAGATGCCCAACAAGCGGAAGTGCCTTCAAGGAGAAATCAGCTCATATTAATCACCAGAAAATTCACACTGGAGAAACATCTCATGTGTGCAACGAGTGTGGTAAGGCCTTCAGTTACCCGTCTAAACTGAGGAAGCACCAAAAGGTTCACACAGGCATAAAACCTTTCAAGTGTAGTGAATGTGGGAAAACTTTCAACCGCAAAGATGCACTTGTTCTACACCAGAGGATTCACACTGGAGAAAGGCCCTATGAGTGCAGCAAATGTGGGAAAGCCTTCAGTGTTCTGTCCACCCTCATTCGGCACCGGAAAGTTCATATTGGAGAAAGGCCCTATGAGTGCACGGAATGTGGCAAGTTCTTTAAATATAATCATAGTTTTATTCTTCACCAAAGAGTTCACACTGGAGAAAGGCCTTTTGAGTGCAAGCAATGTGGGAAAACCTATGTGACCCATTCTGGCCTCTATCAGCACTGGAAAGTTCACACAGGAGAACGGCCCTATGAGTGCAGCTTGTGTGGGAAAACCTTCACTACCAGGTCCTACCGCAACCGGCACCAGCAATTCCACACTGAAGAGAGGTCCTATGAATGTACAGAATGCGGAAAAGCCTTCAAACACAGTTCTACCCTCCTTCAGCACAAGAAAGTCCATGCTGGAGAGAGGCCTTAGGAGTTCAGGACATGTGGGAAAGCCATTAGCCACTAGCACCTTGTTCATCACAGAAGGTCTCATTCCAGAAAGGAGATTGAGGAGAGTGGCCCTCTGTGAAAGGACCATCTGAAAGAAGCTAAACCTTGTTCGTCCCAACATCTAACCTGGGAAGAGTCCCTGCGTGTGCCAGACGTGTGGGAAGCTTTCAGGAGACGTGTACTCTGACCTGCCCAGGGCTGTTGGCAGTGTTGTGTCACTACCAGTTTGTGACATAGGCCATCCCACCTCTCCCATTGGCAGGTCCCCACAGTGTGCATCTGTCAGCCCAGCAAGTTCAGGGACAGAGAGAATTACAAATGGTGGAGCCTCTAACAGGCCTCGTTCTCTCCCTCCCTGCCCCCGACTCGTTTAGGTGTGGACATGACCCAGCTCTGACCAGGAGGAGGTGAGCCAGTGTCTGCTGGGGGATTCCTGGGAAGGTTTACCATTCTCATGGACACTACACATGGTACTTATCAAGCCCTAGCAGGCTGCCTCTTACTGCTCTGGACTGTGTGGTAGTGAAGGCTTTACTGTTCAAGCCACGTCTAATATTGGTGGTTCTGATACCTGTGTGTGGAGAGATTGAGAACAGAATTGGGCACTGTCACCATGAATAGAGGGAATGGCTTTTGTGTGGGTGGGTCCCTGACTTTTTTCTGCCTCAGTGGGTATAGCAGGATGGCAGAGAACAGCTGTAGTAAAGGTTGGCCTAATTTGCATTGGTACGTTAGTCCTCCAGGGAAAGACTTGTGGTCTGGATGTCAGATTTGTTTGTGGGTCCAGAGCTCGCCTTGAAGGAGGAGGGAGTTGGTGTGAGATCTTCTGTGTGTCTAGGGACAGCGAAAGTTGGGTCCTTTGATCCCAGGGAATGTTCCAGAACCTCCAGCATTGGTCAGAAGGTGTTTTCAGAATCAACTCAGAAGCCATGTCCTCTGAAATCTAGAACATGGAGGTAAGTTCTAGACTATAAGACCTACAGGACCTGTTGGGCAGAGTAAGTAAGTGGGCGTAGAAATAGGGAGAGAAGTAGTATGGAGCGGGGGTCTGGTGAACTAGAGGGCTGGAGCCCATTCGAAAGAGGCATCCACAAACGTTCCAGCAGCTATAGTTTCATGGGGTGAGGATTCCAAAATGAGTCAGGAATTACAGACATTATTTGTGACAAAGTCATTGTCAGCTAATTATCTCCATGTTTTCTGGATTCTCGTATGCTCCCTGTGCTGCTCACCTCATGGCCATCATCCTGGGCCTGAGAGAAAGAAGATCCTGAAATCCGAGGGTGTGCTTTGTGACCCAGCCAGTGCTCCTGGTGTGTCTGGGTGCCGTGGCCTTTGTTGTCTAGTTTTTGCTGCCACAGTGGCCAGGCTCTCCCTCCGGGACTCAAGGGAGAGAGCAGGGGGATCAATATGTGGATCCAGATCTGGTTTGTGGGACCTCTTGATATTAAAAATTTTGGAAAAAATTTCCCCAAAAGGTAAATAAAATGTCAGTTCAGCAAAACATGTATATTGGATATAGCTGTGTCCCTGGTCCAAAAATTGTGCTTCCTGAGAAAAGGAGAATGTTTCCTGGGAAGCATGTTTGAGGGAGAGAGCAGGCGACCCCAGACTGAGGGCCTGCAGACCATGGTGCTCAGCCAGCTGTGTGTGTTGGGGTTTGACACTACCGCTGCTCTGCCTCCGTCTAAGTGATTCTTCTTGCCTACCCTGCTGTTGACATGAGGGGTGGTGACCATACCTAGGTGGGACCCCAGGCAGGTGGGTTTACAGTTAGGGGAGTTTGCAGCCAGTGTGTCAGTTTCTCCCCGATACCATAAGGTGTATACCCACACCTAGGCCTGTTCATGCTCTCCACTCAGTGTACTAGCTGTTCGCCTCCAGCCTTGGGGTCTGTGTGGGAACAAAGTTAAATTCCAGCTGAGCCATGAGGGGCTCAGACCTCCAAGAAAATGGGAGTATGGTTGACATTGGTGATCAGAGCTCACTTGTACCCTGGGTGGGTGGCCATAGCTAGAGGATCCTCTGCACCTTCCTGAAACTGCCTTCTAGTCCCCCACGGGGCTCCGTACACAACAGGCAGCCAACCTGCTGGGGAGAGCTGGAGGCTGGGGTTTCCCTGGTAATATGCCAGGACATCTGGAACAAAGCCTGGTGGCCCCAACCCTTTGACCTGCCCAGTGTGCCAGTTTGGGTGGGGCTCACTCATTCCACCACTTTCAGTCCAGACTTCAGCTGGGGATTAGGGCTTTATATGAATTTTGGGAGGACACATTCAGTCCGTAACAGTGAGTCTCCTTAGTGTGGGGGATTTTCATTTTTAAAGCCAAGCTCTGGAATTTAATCACTTGGCAACCTAAGCAGATCAGTGTAGCCCATTTTTACTGGAGGAAATGAAGAAAGGCATGGAGAGGACGTTACTAACAACAGTGGCCGAGGAAGTGTATCCAGCTACTCACACATCCACTTGCTGTTCATCAGGTGTTGATTGTGCTCATGCCCCAGGCTGGTCCGGAGAGTATTCAACCTGAAGCTGCAATGATGGGGAGAGGGATGGCCATGAGAACCGAGGCAGGCTAATGAGTCAGAGGACTTGCTGGAATTGTGAGGAAAGAGGGCCTCTTCTAGCCCCTGGAGTTTGTATGCCAGATTCGGGAGTTGGGACTGCCGTGAGTCATCTTTCCTCTTTAAAGAGAGTACTGCGTGTAAATCAAACCAAAAGAGACGATTGGGTGATGGCAAGAAATAATCTTTTGATCTCATTGAGCCTGGATCCAGTTGTATCTGAAGCTGTCCTGTGGTCTTTTTGGTTCCATGAGCCAATAAATAATTCTGTTTTGGTGGGAGCCACTTAGAGTTGGGTATAAATCCTTTGGAAGGGAGAGAGTTCTGCCTGACTCATGGTTCCCCTCTCTCCAGTGATCCCCACTCCCTCTCCTCCCGAGGATGGCCTAACGCAGAGCCTCTTGGAACCCTGCACAGTCTTCCAGCATTCCCGCAGATGAGTAAAAGCCATGCCAGGCTCTGGAGGCTCAGACTCCACCAACAAAAAGGCTGATCGTGTGTCCCCTCAACCTTACTCTGAATTGCCTTCTCAGCCCCAGGAAGTTCCCAACATCATGGCAATCTGCGCACACAAATAGCCCTGAGCTCCCAGCATCACCACACCCATCCTGGGCCTCCCTTGATGTAGTGAACCCATCTCATGGCCTCCCATCAGGCTTAGGATAAACTAAACTCCTCATCCCAGTTTACAGGGACAGCATGCCCTGTCTCTCTTCTGACATGGGTTGCAAGGTCTATTGTTAAATGCACCAGGCCCATTCGTGCCTAGGGGACATCCTTCCGCTGGAGTCACCTTGGAGAGGTTTTCCTGATCCCTAGTGCTAGGTAATGTTTATCACTTTGTCACCTCTGTCTCATTTTCTTCAGAGCTCTAGCCACTATCTGCAATTGCCTTGCTCTTCGATCTGTTTGCATTTAAATCTCTGTATTGCACATCAGATTAAGATGAAGTATGTCTGCCCCAGACAACAAGCATCAGGCCTCAGGACATTTGTTGAGTGAGTATTTGGCTACTCTGCAGGATCCGTGCTAGGCCCAGGCTTCATCACAGCGGACTCTGAGGCGGGAGAGAGAAAGCCACCATAGAGACAAAGTAGTGAATCCCTCTCCCTGTATTCCTGAGTCTGCTTACCTGTTTAGAATTATTAAAATGTTAAAATTTTTTAAAAGTTCACAACTGTGCAAAAGAATCAGCCATGATGACTTCTCTTAACCAAAAGGTTAAGCTATTGTCACAGTTTCTTGAGGGATACCGGATCTGCATAGCCATCTCTCTGCCAGTACCACTGACTAATGTTAACACCTCCTTCTCCACAGTCTGCACGGGGTGACCTGGAGTGTAAGATCTGGACTTGCGGTAGTACAAGCACATCCCCTTTCACCTGGATGCCACCATGTTCAGGGCGTCGTCCCTGTCCCTTCTTGCATGGCTGTTGGGTTGTGCATGAATGTGCTTCCTCAAAGCACAAATGTTCTAAACCCACCTGCTTGCAGAGGTGGGGAGAGGGATGCCGAGGGGAGAGAAGTCAGTGCACTTAAATGTTGACAGATGTGGCCAGTGACTCCACGGAAGGGCTTCTGTGACCTTACTCCTTCTGCCCCCTCATCCTCAGCAGTCTCTGAGGATCTCCTGGCAATAATTCCAATCACAGTAGCTGCCGGCCCCAGCAGGAACTGTTTGCCAGGCACTGCTTAAAGTGATTTCTATGTGACCTCCTTCCAAAATAGATAGCATGTTTGACATTTATTGAAGGAATATTTAACATCACCTCACAAAATTCCATGAGGGAGGCATCATTTTCATTTTCCATTGCTGTCCCCCTTCCAGGGCCTATGCGCCCATGTGCCCAGGACTGGCTGCTGGATAGGATATAGATCACCTTGCTGACTACGAAAATCCAAGTGCTGCCCCTTTAAGAGGAAGAGACGTCAGTCCAAATTGTAATTAAAAATGAAACTTACAAGAAAATAAAATTGTGAAATACTTAGGAATAAATTTGACAAAAATATGCAAGACTTGTACACTGAACACTATATTGGTGAGATAAGTTGAAGAAGACCTAAGTAAATGAGGAAATTTACCATGTTCATGAATTGTAAATCTCAATATTAATATGTCAATATTCCCCAAGTTGATCTGTAAATTCAATGCAATCACAATAAATATTCCACTAGGCTTTTTTGAGCATCTTTTTTTTTTTTTTTTTGAGACAGAGTCTCACTCTTTTGCCCAGGCTAGAGTGAGTGCCGTGGCGTCAGCCTAGCTCACAGCAACCTCAGACTCCTGGGCTCAAGTGATCCTTCTGCCTCAGCCTCCCGAGTAGCTGGGATTACAGGCATGCACCACCATGCCCGGCTAATTTTTTCTACATATTTTTAGTTGTCTGATTAATTTCTTTCTATTTTTCGTAGAGACGGGGTCTCACTCTTGCTCAGGCTGGTCTCGAACTCCTGAGCTCAAACAATCCACCCGCCTCGGCCTCCCAGAGTGCTAGGATTACAGGCGTGAGCCACCACACCCAGCCCCACTAGGCTTTTTTAAAAAGGAAATTTATAAGCTGATTCTAAAATTCATTCATATCCAGAGGACCAAACAACTTTAAAATGAATAAAGCAAAGAACTTATATAGCATGATTTCAAGACTGACTTCAAAGCTACAATAAAAAAAAATATGGTATTAGTATAACGATAGACAAATAGACAAGTAGGACAACAGAATGTCAAAATAGACAAACACACATAGATGATCATTGGATTTTAGAAAGAGGAGCAGAAGAAATTCAATGGGGGAAAGTAATAGTCTTTTCAACAAATGATACTGGAGCAATTGGATATCTATATGCAAAAAAAGCAAAGAAAATGAAAATGAAAACCTTGACTCTGATGTCACATAGAAAATTAACTTGAGAGGGGGCTTCAAGAGGACTGACTAGAGACATCTGGCACTTACCTCCTCCACAAAAAAGAACCAAACTAGCAAATAGATAATCACACTTTGAATAGCGCATCTAAGAACACTGGAATTCAGCAAATAAATGATGAGGAACACTAGACATGTAAGGAGAGGGAAGCAAGGCACTGGCTCGGCCGGGATTGGTTAGGAGCACAGAGAAGCTCCCCAGTGTGGAAAATGGGTAAGTGAGAGGTCCCCAACAGTCCCCATTCACTCGGAGGACTCCTGCAATCCTAGCCATGGGAGAGCCCCCCAGCCCTTGTGGGCCCAGAGACTAGCATAGGGAGCTGCCTGGAGTCTGAGCTATGAGATTGTTCAGGGAGGGAGGTCACACTGGGGCCCACACCCCTCCGGAAGCCTAAGCAGCTGCAGCGTAGTGCCATTTTGAGAGCCAGCCCCACCAGACTACATCCTGCCCTGGGGCCCAACAATCCCTACATCTCCACATCCCTAGAACCCCACTGACATCTCCCTATGTCCACGTGGAGGGCTGCAATGGCACGACGCTGGTTGGACCCAGCAGTGTGGCAGGGTCACCAGCAGTCTAGCCCACTGTTGTATACCCTAGGGAACAGGAAGTGCAGCTCACTGAGGAGGCTGTCTCTGGGACAAAAGAGGCCAAAGCATGTGCTCCCCAGAGCTTCATAGCTACCTGCTGGAGGGCAGTCCCACTGACAGCAACTCCTGCCCCGCCCCCGCCCAAGCAGCAGGGCCACCTGTGCTTGCATGTGCCCTGAGGACGAGTTTTCCCTGCCCACCGCTGTCACTGTTGCCACCACCCAAACACACCACTGAGGGGTCTAGAGAGTGTCTGCCCTGCCCGCCACAGCCAGTGCCTGCGGGCACCACCGGAGGGCCCGAGACCAGCTTACCTGCCCTGGCACCTCCCCCAGCCCCCAGTGCCTGAGCACACTGCCCTGCCCACCACGGTTGGCATCTGTGCTCTCCTCCTGGAGGCCTGAGGACAGGCCCGCCCAGCCTGCTGCTACCACGACCACTGGCAGCATCCTGCATGTGCCACCTGAACACCTGCGGGCTAGCCTGCCCGGCCTGTTACAGCCACCATTAGCACCAGAGCATGCTGCCTGGGAGCCTGAGGATTGTTCTGCCTCTGCTACTGCCGTTGCCAATGCCATGCATGCTTCCCAGGGCCCAAGGACCCACCGCCCTCTCAGCCCACTGCTGACACTGCTGGCACCTGAGCAAGCCACCTGCAGGAGTAAGAATTTAAGGCTGTAGTGAGCTGTGATTGCACCACTGCACTCCAGCCTGAGTGACAGAGTGACATCCTGTCTAAAAAAAAATATGGTATACATGCACAATGGAATACTATTCAGCCATGAAAAGAATGAGATCCTGTCCTTCACAGCAACATGGATGGGACTGGACATCATTTTGTTAAGTGAAATAAGCCAGGCACATAAAGACAAATATCACATATTCTCACTCATCTGTGGGAGCTAAAATAGTTGATCTCATGGAGGTAGAAAGTAGAATAATAGTTACCAGAGGCTGGGAAGGGTATGTGTGGGGGGCAGGGGTGGGGATGAAGAGAAGTTGGTTAATGAGTAAGAGTAAAGAGTAAGTTCTAATGTTCGATAGCAGAGCAGGGTGACTACAGTTAACAGTGATGTATCATGTATTTCAAAATACCTAGAACACAAGAGTTGAAATGTTTCCAACATATAGAAATGATAAATACTCGAGGTGATGGATATCCTAAATACCCTGACTTGCTCACTACTTGTTCCATTCATGTAGCAAAGTAATACATGTAACCTATAAATATGTACAAATTATGTATCAATAAAATAATTTTAAAAACACAAAATAATAGCAATGTAATTCTTTACCAAAAAAAAAAAAAAACCCTCTTAAGCTGGGCACAGTAGCATACTCCTGTAGTCCCAGCAAGAGGAGGCTGAGGTAGGAGGATCACTTGAGCCCAGGAGCTCAAGTCCAGCCTGGGCAACATAGTGAGAGCCCATCTCTGAAAAAAATAAAAACAAAAAACATAAAACAACTGCAAGACATTGTGGTATTTGAAACAGTACATATTATGAATAATGTTTCATGATTCGTAATATATTTCACTCATGCCTATAATTCCAGCACTTTAGGATGCCAAGGCAAGAGGATTGCTTGAGGCCAGGAATTCAAGACCAGCCTGAGCAACATGGTGAGATCCTGTCTCTGCAAAAAATTTTTCTAAAAATTAGCTGGGCATAGTGGTACATGCCTGTAGTCCCAGCTACTCAGGAGGCTGAGGCAGGAGGATCGCTTGAACTCAGGAGTTTGAGGTTATGGTGAGCTGTGATCGTGCCACTGCATTCTAGTCTGGGTGACAGAGTGAGAACTTGTCTCGAAAAAAAAAATATATATATATATATATTTCATTGTGAGCTCTGAATAATTTAAAATTTTATGGTAACAGTATGCCACTATAGAAATTAAAAATTTGATATGTTTACAGATGTTGTCATTTCTAAAATGATCTCAAAATAATTCCATATCTGAAAAATATACACTTTTGATATTTAGAAGAATATCTTATTTGTAGGAATTATCAATACTACATAACTATCCTGAAATTAGGAAATAGAAATGCTTATTGTATCTCTGTAAAGAAAAGCCTTAGATAAAGTATTTAATGTAGCACTTCTCTTGTGCCTTCTAAAACTACCAAAAGAACAAATAATATCTTTGAATTTCTATATCTAAAACCTTCCAGAATATAAACCCCATGAGAGGCATGACTTGTCCATCTCATGCCCCCTGTCACTGAACACCAATCACTATGATTAGCTCTACTGAGTATTTATTGAATAAAAGATTGATAATGGAAAAAAATTAACTTGAAATTGATCAAATCTAAATGTAAGAGCTGAAACTATAAAACTTATAGAAGA
>CAUYSK010061559.1:0-13271 GCA_963575035.1 Avahi laniger | reverse complement strand
AGGAGCCGACCCGGTGCGACGGTTCAGTGGAGGCTAAGACCCTCCTCCAACCAGGGTTCCAAGCCTTTCCTAAATCGTCACTGAGCTTTTGAGTGGTGCCCCGTGGGGACCTGGTGGAGGTGTGAGTCCTCTTAGGCCAGGACAGTCCGAGCCGGTGGCACAGGGAGACCTGCCTTGCCCGCTGCGGGAGGGTCAGGCTGCAGACCCGGCTGTTCCCAGGGGGTGGGAGAGGATAAGCGCTCACAGACTTAGGGACAGTGACTGGATTTTTGCAACCGACAGCCCAGCCGGGCTCCGCTCAACTCCGGAAGGATCTCATTAATGAGACGTGGAGGCCGACACACACTGAGCCCATCAGATAAAGCACCTGACGGGTGACTGTTAACATCCAGTTCTTGGAGTGATCTTGGGCTGCGCATCTGGCTTCTCATCCCTTTGGTCCACTTCTCTGCCTTATAAAAAATCAACAACACGTAATAGTTGAATGTGTCAGCTTGGCTAGGCTGTCCTACTCAGTTATTAGGCGAAGCACTAATCCAGGTGTTGCTCTGAAGGTATTTTGTAGATATGGTTCACGTCTACAATCAGTTGACTTTAAGTCAATCGTGGCATAATCCTTTCCCCTCAGTCTACGTCCTGAGGTATCAGCTGGTAACAGATTCAAACAGTGGCTCTCCCTCCAGGGTCCAAGGGATGCGTAGAGTTTTATATTTATTTGTGTTTTTTAGGAAGAATGTCCATATATGTGCACCCCCTTACCCATTCTCAAACCATGAAAAGGTAAATATACGCTGGATATTACGTATGTGCCGCTTTTCCTAGGATCACCTGATTTTATAGATGATATTTGAATAGACAAAGGAATGACTCTTGAAGGGTGGAATTATTACAGGGGACTGCACAGATGCTGGGGGCTGGGGCAGCCTGGCGCCTCCGTGGTGGGCCCGTACAGATCATGCCTCCCCGACAGCTGTGTTAATGCAGCTTAACGAATAGCCGCCAATTTTGTTATCCCAGAGTGGAAAGACAAAGTCTGAGAGATTCATGTAGGATTACAGAGAGGCCAGATTTACTACTCTCTAAAACTTTTCCAGACTGGGGGAGAAAGGAAAATACTAATGAAAAATGACATGCTAAATTAAATAGACCAAGAACAGATAAAAAAAATTATCTCAAAGCAAAGGAGTTTGCCGGCTGATGTTGGCTGGAGAATATTTAAGAGGACAAGAGATGGCTGGAGAAAGGGAAAGTTTCTTCCTCTTTTCTCGTGGTAATCCAGTCTCTATCTTTAGGCTTTGGGAAGGAGAATGCACATGTCCTTGTTTCTTAGCAACATCAGGTGGTCCAACACTGGGGGTGGATGGATCTTTAGGGGCTGGAATCGGTTTACCTTTTTCTTTCTCTTACTTACTTTCTCCTCCCTCTCCCTTCTCTGTCTTTGTTTTCTGTGTTTATTAAGCCCTGGTAAGATGCCAGGAATGGTGGTAGGAAATTTCACCCACGTGATCTCAGATTTGCAACTTGCCGGCTACGTGACTTTGAGCAAGTGACTTAACCTGGCTGAGATTTGGATTCTTTTGTTCATGGCGTGGCTGTGGGGATTGCACGAAACGCTGCGTCTGAAGTCATTAGCGGTGTCTGGAAGCAGCAATCCATTGATAAACGTTAGCTCTTCTTCTTTCTCCTTGTAACAAAATTAGCCAGCCTCTGACGCATCTCATTAATAAATGTGCATTTTAAAGATACTGACATGCTGAACAAGGAACTGTGGTCCCCTTTGTTGCCTGCAGAAGGGTTCTTGGACACAAAGGGGCTGAAGTTGCCTATTTTAAAATATCGAGGTGGGATCTTGATTCTTGTTTTAAGGTGCGAAGTAGGCAGAGGTAGTTTTTGAAATGCAAATGTGCGTTGTGTTGCCATGACAAAGATGTTGCAAGGAAATAGAAAATCACAGAACTTCTGAGCCAGAACAGATTTTCAAACAAAATAACTCTATTTTCTAAGCCCAAATTGGGACAGAGGGTCAGAAGGGTACGAGTGTTCTTATGGGGACAGTAGGACAAAGCCATATCGTCTGGAGTGTGAGATGCTTTCTTTCAAATCTTTTAACATGTCTGAAATCAGAATGCTTTTTGTATACACTTAATGTAGTGTTTTTTTTTTTTTTTAAGTCTGGAAAAGCTGTTATTATAACCAAGGTGCATCTTTTAGGAAATGGTGTCTTAAAATCAAGCAAATATGGTTTTGAAATCAGGGCTGAGGCTGGCCTGAATCAGCGATCAGTCCAAAATAGCCCTCCCTCTCCTCTTCTGTGCTGTGAGGGAGGTCGACCAGTTGACCACTAAGTGGCCCTGTCCCTGTAGATTTTTTTGCTTGCTCCTCAGCATCTACCTTTGTGTGCCTTCATCTTCTTGTGCTTCCATCCTGAGGACTTTCTCGCTGACATCATGATCTGTCTGCATATGGGGAAGGCTCAAAGTGTTAGGGAGTTAATGCCTCTGGGAGCAGCCCTCAGCCAACAGGGGCTGGGAGTTGGTAGACGATATCTCAGATCCCTCGCCCCTTCGATGGAAAACTAAGTAGGCAGGTTTTGCCTCGTCTGAGCGGAGTTCCCCCGTGGAAGTGAGCTCCAGTTTGCACACAGGGTATCTCGCCTGCTGTGCATTCTGCACTGCCTGTCCCTCCCTCCCTGTCTCGGTTCCCTACTCCTTTCGCTGGTGTGTCCTGGGATACCCTCCCAAATAAACTCCTTGCACTAGAATCCTTGTCTCAAATCTGCTCCAGGAGACCCAGCCTGAGACATCTGGCCATCTGTGACTTTGTGGAGGACCATATTGCCCCTACTGCAGGGCAGACACTGTGAAGCCTTTCTCCAGGGGATCTTGTCAGTATTGAAACAGCTGGGCAGCTATGGGGCAGTGGAACGAGAACTTCCGCATCTTTGTGTTCAAATCCCAGCATTGCCTCTTCCCACCTGTGTAAGCTTGGGTGCTAGCTTAATCCTGCTGAACCTCAGTTTCTTCATCTGCAAAATGGGCAGAGTAAACTCTTCCTCACAGGGCTAGAGAGAGGCTCAAAAAGACGATGTCCTTGTACATGAAAAGGCTTTGTAAATTGATGAGGCATGTGCAGTGTTGTTCTCGTGGGGCAAGGGAGGGAGCTTGACCCAGGAGAAAAACATAGACTCTGGGGTCCAACACAGCTTGGTTCAGCTCCCTGATCTGCTGAATCTCATCTGGGTGCTCTTGGGCAAGTAACATAACCACTTTGAGACTCAGTTCTTCATCTGCCGAATGGGCATATTAGATAGGATCCTAAGGATGTCTTAGTTAGTTATACCGAAGAGGCCCCCACTTATCATCCTCGATGAACCTCAGCTTCCTCATCTGTAAAGTGAGGGTAATTTTAGTACCTATCATGTGGGATTGTTGTGGGATTGAAATGCATATGCATGTAAAGTGCTTATAAGAGCACCTGGTACATAGTAAGTGCTCAATAAATAGGTATTACTCATTATTGTCGCTGTCATTTGTATTTCATTACTATTATTAGTATTTAATTACTATTAATATTACTATTATTGTTGACAATTCTCAAGGTTGGAAAAGGTTTTTCTTTTTTTTTTTTTAAACTTGTTTGTATTTTTCCCCAATGGGAACCCCTCACACGTAGAATCATTAAAGGAACTTTAAAGAAACAAATCACAGTCACTTCTGAAACCGTGTCCCCTGCAGAATGAAAGCATTGGAGGAGATAAAAGGAATGCCTCTTCTGAAGCAGAGCTGTTACTTATATCCTTTAAAGTGATCAAATTATGCATCATCAAAGGAGAACGGATGGCGGGCAGGAAGGGATTCACTCACGTATCGCGGTTCTGCAGGCACTCGGGGCCTGGGAAGGGATGGCCACTTTTTCACATGCAGAGACGGAACAAATTGCAAGCGGGATAAATTAGCTAACCGGTGGAATCGGTTTGCATAGCGTCTGGCCCGCGGTGCACTCTGTGAATGTTAGCTATTGTACAGCAGGCAGAACCAGGGCAGCGCCTGCCTGCGGTAACTGTGTCGAATACCTGTAAGTGCGTTGAGTGGCAGCCTCCGCAAAGATGTGTCCACCCAGAACCTGGGAATGGAAGCTTATTTGGAGAAAGCGTCTTTGCAGATGTACCTAGATCAAGGATCTCGAGATGAGATCATCCTGGGTTATCTGGCAGGGCCCTAAGTCCAAAACTGGTGTCCCTATAAACAGAGAAGACATGGAGGAGGACGGCATGCGACCATGGGGGCAGAGGCTGGAGCGATGCAGCTGCAAGGCAGGAAGGCCAAGGACTGCGGCAGCCCCTGGAAGCGAGGGGAGAGGCCTGGGACAGATTCCCCCTCAGAGACCCCAGAAGGAACGAACCCTGTGGACACCTTGAGTTCTGACTTCTGGCCTCCAGGACGGAGACAGTATCCCTGGGGTGGGATATTGCTGATGCACCATTTTACGATCCACCTTCCTCCTGGGCTGGGGACGTGAATCTCACATAGGAAAGCAGGAAGAAGTCCGGTTATGGCTTCACATCTCAGCTGAATTATCCAGTTCCAGCAATGACCAGCATGTTCCAGCAAAGTGACCTTCCTCTGTCCAGAGCCTTCATCCATTTCTCAATCATCTCCTCCTTCTAGAGGGAGGGGGCAGAGCCCATCTCAACCCAGTGGTGGCCACAGCGTTCAGGGTTTTCAAAACCGTGCTGTGGAGTTTCGATTTTATCCTGAGGGCGGCAGGGGACCCTGGGCAGTTTCAGGCGAAATTGTGATGCTACATTTATGGTTAGAAAAATTTGGCTGCAGTGTAAGAAGAGTTTGAGGGCTGGGAGTGGGAGGACTCCGGATCAGCCTCACCGATTTCAGCACCCCCCAGCTCCCCCGAGAAGAGTTTTCTCTCAAGAGAGGAAGAAAGGCAGACAGAAAGAAAACTGTGCCAAAGTTTACTGTTGGGACCAGGCGAAGCAGGGTTTGTGGAAGTGCTTCAGAAATAAACGCCGTCAAGGATGATGATGGCTGCCATTAGGTGACATGACAGGAAATTGCTGGCATTAGACTGTTTTCAACCTACAAAAATGGTGATTTCAACATAGTTCAACTGCAGTTCTTGCTGAGGGTTTTACCAGAGAGCCATCTGTCTGGCATGAAATGAGAACCGAAATTCCCAACCAAACACTAGAACTCGTCATCCAACGTAGGGGTTGATCTTTGAACATACTCTTGAAAAGAAAAAAGAAACCCGAAACAGGAAGACAAAATTCAGTGTTTCCCAAAGTGGAGAGTGTGTGCTAGTTTGTGGGAAGGCAAGCCCCTTCATTCTGGGTGGTCTCCAAACCAGCGTTAAATAACTGTAGTAGAAAATCAACCTCCTTTCAATTTCCTCTCATCCCTCCGATTACTCAAAACCAAACATCTTAGTTTGCCTTCATCTGTGTTCAACTCTTGTTGATCTTCCATTTAAACAAGGCCGAGCAGGCCTTTGCATCTAGGTTTTAATTATATTTATTATTACAGCTAATTATGGAAAACAATGCTAGTTTTTCATGAATAGTGATGAGAGTCTTTTTTTTTCTTCTTCTTTTTTTTGAGACAGAGTCTCACTGTGTGGCCCAGGCTAGAGTGCCGTGGCATCATCCTAGCTCACAGCAACCTCAAACTCCAGGGCTCAAGCGATCCTCCTGCCTCAGCCTCCCGAGTAGCTGGGACTACAAGCATGTGCCACCATACCCGGCTAGTTTTTTCTATATATTTTTAGTTGTCCGATTAATTTCTTTCTATTTTTAGTTGTTTGGCCAATTTCTTTCTATTTTTAGTAGAGACGGGGTCTCGCTCTTGCTCAGGCTGGTCTCGAACTCCTGAGCTCAAACAATCCGCCCGCCTCGGCCTCCCAGAGTGCTAGGATTACAGGCGTGAGCCACCGCGCCCGGCCGTGATAAGAGTCTTTATTGGGACAGTTTTTTTATTTAGGTAAGAAAAGCAGTTTATGTAAAGAAAAAATATTAAGTAAGTACAGATATGGCCAAAGTGGTGAAGGTGATATGAACTGCTGGATTTGGGAGGTATCGGCCTCATTAAAATTGTGTCTATGCGTGTATGCTTGAATCACACGGCTTGTGAGTTTACTTTTCTTGTCATAGAGGAAGTCCCTGCAATGCACGTGTTTATGAACCAAGGTAAATCATTATGAACAGCGAACAGAAGTGCAAAATTAAAGTCCCTCAGCAATTAAAGGGCAAAGCTGTCACCTGTTATGAAACATTCAGTGGAATTAATAAAGCAGCAAGAAGGTTATTTTAGAAAGGCATCGAAATTGTAAGCAAATTTTCTCTCCTCTTTGTGTAGGCCGTGACCAGCCAGAAGACCTTGGCTTGACTTTGAACTAAACTCATGGGGCTCACTTTGCAGTTGGCAACCACACTGAATGAGGGACACCTGTGGAGAGCTAGGTGCCTCGAATCCATTCTTAAATGAAGAATTAGAATTCAACCCGCCACACGTAGGATAATTACTGAATCTCACAATCATGGGCAGAAGGGTCGGGGAGAACATCTAATATTACAGAGCAATCTAAATGCTAAGGTCTTTTTGAAGAGATGAGATCCTTTCAAAAAGATGGGGTCCTTCTACGAGACCACTAGCCTGGACTCTGAGAAAGCGTCAGTGACGTGAGAGTTAAACAAGACGGTGGGACTGTTCTACATTAAAGCTAGAATAAAGGACACCAAAGAAACAAGACGACTCAGTGAAATATGTGACCCTTGACTGGATTCTGGATTGAAAAAAGACACGTAGCTGGAAGGATGTTTCTGGGACTACTATATTGGGAAGTTCTTAATATGGGCTGCAAATTAGTTAGTATTATTGTATGACTTAAATACCTTGGGTGTGATAATGATATCAGAATCGATTATGTTGGAGAATGTATTTGTTCTTAGAAAACATATGCTGATGTCAATTCACACCTGCAAAGATATGGAATCAACCTAAGTGTCCATCAATGGATGTGTGAATAAGGAAAATATGGTATATACATATATACCATGGAGTACTACCCAGCCATAAAAAGGAATGAAATAATGTCATTTACAGCAACTTGGATGGAACTGGAGAGCATTATCCTAAGTGAAGTATCTCAGGAGCGGAAAAACAACAGCACATGTTCTCACTAATAAGCTGGAGCTAAACGATGGGGACGCATGCTCATAAAGCGGTATAAAGGACATTGGAAACTAAGAAGGGGGGACGGTGCAAACGGGATGAGATAAAATCGTAACTGTCAGGTACAGTGGACACTATCCCGGTGACGGGCACGCTAAAAGCCCTGACTTCAGCAACAGACAACTCATCCATGTAACAAAAACACTTGTACCCCCTGATATTTTGAAATAATTTTTTTAAAAAAGGAAATGAATACTGATGTATTTAGGGATAAAAATGTCATGATGCTATAAGTTATTTTCAAATAGTTCAGCAAAAAATACACTGATAGAAATAAGCACATGTGGGAAAGTGTTAATTTGTAAATCTAGATGAATTTAGATATTAATTTTCAATTATTTTAATGTGATTTTTCTATAGGATGGAACATTTCAAAATACAGAGTACTTGTTAGCACATCACCTGTGTCAACAAAGCTCTAAGGGGAAAAGATTGTCTTCTGGGTATCAGAGGCATTATAAGACTCACTGTTAAAGACAACTCTCTTTGTATCAGGAATTTTCTTCTCTCCTGGATCCAGGACATGATGATTCTGCTCTCCCTGCACCCAGGTGTCTTGGGCTTCTGTCACCTCCCTCTTGTACAGGGAAGTGATTCCAAGTGTCTAAACAGGGTTGATCAATAATAACGCACGTTCTGGTGGTTTTTGGTTAGAGGACTGTCTTAGTCAGTTTGGGCTGCTGTAACAGAACACCACAACCTGGGTGGCTTGAACAACAATTTATTCCTCACAGTTCTGGAAGCTGGAAGTCAGAGACCAGGGTGCCAGCAAGCTGGGTTCTTGGTGAGGGTCCTCTTCCTGGTTCATGGATGACCACCTCACTGAGTCCTCACGTGGAGGAGAGCACAAGAGCGAGATCTCTGACGTCTCTTCTTATAAGGGCACTAATCCTATCATGATGACTCCACCCTCATGACCTAGTCACCTCCAAAGGCCCCATCTCCAAATATCATCACACCAGGGATTAAGGTTTCAATATGAATTTTTTGGGGAACACAGACATGCAGTCTATAACAGTGACATTCATAAAATACTCCATTTCCAAAATTTACCAGCTGTCTGACTTTTGGCAAGTCACTTACCCTCTCTCTGTGTCCGTGTCTGTATCTGTAGGATGCATGTGATGATAGCAATAGGATTTCCTTCTCAGAGTTGTTGGGAGAATTGAAAGAGACAACGTACAGTGCTCAGAATAGTACTTGGGTCTACAGTATACAACCATGACGCGCCCAATCTGATCTCAGAAGCACAGTGGTTGGCACACAGATGGTAGTATTTCAATATTTGTCCTTCAAATACCTAATACAAGAGATGTAAGGACCTCAGATCCTGCAACCAGTAAGTTCTCTATGTGTCTAGCATCTGTTTCTTCAGCTTCAGGTGGTGGCCACACGTGGAGGTCATGGTTGGAGAACTGGCCATTCCCCTTCTCATCTCTGTGAGTAAATAGAAGGAAGCACAGATGTGCTCTGCGCTTGCTCCACGACCATCACAGAGCTGGAATATGCAGAAGGGCCTGGGGCTGGAGTGTGCAGCTGTCAATAAAAGGCTCCTTTTTGCTTGTTTTTCTGTGGTTAATCCTGGCAGCAGAGGAGCATGAGACACATTGGCAGATGGCGTGTGGGAGATGCCAGCCGAGAGAAATACCTGGAGAAATGCTCTGTGGAGGGGAATGCAAGTCCCCTTATCCAAAGCAAACACCATGGAATGACAAGATCTTGGAGCTGGTGGAGATTTAGGCACATTTGGAAGCTTCAGAGATAGACTTGGAGCATTTATTAATCCCCTGTTGTTTGCTAGGCCATTTTGCTTTCCCACTCTGAAGAACTCACAGCTCATATTTCAATTTCCAAGGGTGGATCACCTCTATAGCATCCCCGGAGGATGATCATCCTTCCTTAACTTGATTGCCTTCAGAGATGGGGTGCTCACTGCCCCACCTGGGCCTGGGGAGCTGAGACAACACTCTCCTTCTTAAATAGCGCTATGTGCAAAAACGACACCTGCGTTTTGATGAAGAGCATAAGGAAAAGTACATGTCTTTTTCACTTACCTTTTCTAAATGCCAGGTTCCCATTAGAGGTGAGTGTGCAGATGGCAGAATTTGGATCTGTTTCCTTGGGCTGTTATATTTTTTTATTTCATCAGAAGAAGTTTCTGAAGCAACCTTTTAATTTTACTGGCATTCTTGGTTATTATACGTTGGGTTCTCTTCTCTTGCCACTCCACAGAGACCTCACTTGTCAAGGCCATGTGGCCTCCAGGTTGCCAAATCCAGTGTTCAGCATTGCTATTATTTTACTTTTCATCTCAGCAGTTTTCAATTGCAGTTGATCACTCTTGCCTTCTTAAAACACTTTCTTCTCTTGGCCTCAGTGCCCACTCACTCTCTTGGCTTTCCTCCTATTCACTGGCACCTGCATTATCATTTCCTTTTCTCACCTCTCCTCCTTTGTCTTTTTGCAAGTCTCTGCCCTGGACATGGAACCAGCCATGTCTTCATTGATCTCTGGCTTCTCCAGGTGGGAAATGGCACTTAGAGGCCATAATCTGGGTGCTAGGGGTGTTCATTGTTTCTGGGATGGACACTGTTTCTAGTATTTTTATTGGCTAGCACCAGTAACTTATTTTTCTTTTTTTAAAGATAAAATACATCTTGAGTTTATGCTGAGGCCAATTCAAACTCAGAACTAGTAGGTTTTTACTTAGTTTCTTTAATTTTATATTAGCACTTCTTTCTTCTACACCAAAATTTCTGATGCCCCCCAAGACCAACATAGTTAGACATTTGCTTTATTTCATATGCAGAATGGTCTCAGGAAAACGATAGCAACATATATCCATGATATGATTAATTAAAACAATTTAATATATTTTTTTAGTCTTATTTTGGTCCTTAATGTATATCTTACTAGGGATGTACAGTCAAATGTTTAAAGTCAGTGGAATCGTTAATTTTAAGGAATTAATGTAAAAAACTTATAATATTTTCAAGGTAAAATTTATACAATCTATTCAGTGAAACCTAGTTTCTGTCTCTCCCCTCTTCTGGTACTGTTTCTCTGTTCCCCTCTAGGTAACCATTTTTTTTGTTTTTGATTTATTTTTCCATCAAAAACATATGTTCATATCATATCTCTGTCTTAGGTCAGCATATATCTATTTTTCTCTACCTTGCATTTTATTTTAATAATGCATCCTGGAGATCGCTCCGTAACACTGAGCAGAGAGATTCCGCGTTCCTTCAGCAGCGGGGGAGGATGGAATTGTGTCAGTGTACGGCGTTAACCCAACTGGCTCTCGTACAGGTGATGGCCCATTTTTGCCATTACAAATGATGCTGCAGAGAATAGACTCACCCACACTTCTTTTTGTGTTTTTGCCAGTGTATTTTTGGAATAGATTTTTGGGAGTGGGATTGCTGCTGTTTGGTTGTTTGTCCTCTTGAACTTCATGTTGAAATTTAATCCCCAATGTTGGAGGTGGGGCCTAAGGAGAGGCGTTTGGGTCATGGGGGTGGATCCCTTATGAATAGATTAATCCCGTCCCTGGCGGGGAGAGCGAGTGAGTTCTTGCTCTGTTAGTTCCCATGAGAGCGGGTTGTTAAAAAGAGCCTGGCAACTCCCCTCCCCTTGCTTCCTCTCTTGCCATGTGATCTCTGCACACACAGGCTCACCTTCTATGGTGAGTGGAAGCTCCCTGAAGCCCTCAGCGGAAGCAGATGCTCATACCATGCTTCTTGTACAGCCTGCAGAACTGTGAGCCAAATAAACCTCTTTTCTTTATAGATTACCCAGCTTCAGGGATCCCTTTATAGCAACACACACACACTAAGGCAGGGATTGATAAGTCAGTGGCCGCATGCATGCTGTGGACCACCAAATTCCCTTTCACGGGGTTGTGCCATTTTGCATTCCCACCACGAACAACTGAGAGGGCCTGTTTCCCCCCAACCCACAACAGCAGCTTGTAAAACTGAGGGATGTTTGCCAGTTGGGTAGAAGTGGCAGCCCCCTCACTAGTCTTTGCTCCTACCCAACACTCTGTTCTGTCCATGGCAGCCAGAGAGCTCTTTCCTAATATCAATAAGATCACGTCACTCTCTTGCCTAAAACCCTGATTGCTTCCGATTTCAAACTCCAGCCCTCTCATTCTGGCATTAAAACATCATGTAGCCTTTTCCTGCTTCCTGGACCTCAGCTCATCTCTCTCCCCGTAGCCCACCCGCTGCTGGCCAGAGTGGCCTTCTCTGTTCCTTCAGTCGCTGAGGTCGTTCCTTCTGTAGGACTCGGCACTGGCCACACCTGCTTGGAAGGATCCCCGTCTTTACACGGCCGCGACTTCGCTATTTTCATGTGACAGCTCCTCTCCTTAAAGAAGCCTTTCCCGACCAACCGTCTTAGTCATTCTTTACCATCTCATGCTATTTTTTATTAGACCGAAATGTTTTGTACTTATTGATTGAATTATCGATCTATTGTAAGCCGTTTGGGAGCACAGTCCTTCCCTGCCTTTTGGTGCCAGAATCCGCAGTGCCTGGCACATAATAGGTGCTCAGTGCATAGCGGTTCCACGACTGAAGGCGTAAGTAGCACGTGTTTTGCCTGTGAAATGATCTGCACCCTTGTTCTCTGTCTCTTAGTGAAGGGCAGCTCCTTGAAGAGAGGGACATTTTTTTTCTCCTCCCCCCAAATCAGCTTCTTTTTTTTTCAACATACAAAAAACATATTTAATGTATACGACTTGATGAATTTGGAAGTAAGCATACACTCATCACCAATGCCATAAACACCCATCACCTCCAGAAGTTTCCTCCTGCCTTATTTATTTGTATGATTATTATTCTGTGATAAGAACACTTACCCTAAGATTTACCCTCTTGGCAAATTCTAAAATACACAGTGCAGTGTCGTTAGCTAAGGCACTATGCTGTACGCAGGACTCGCTCACCGTGTGTGGCTGGAGCTCTGCACAGCGGGACCGTCTCTCACCCATCTCGGTCCCTTCAGCCCCTCTTTGCCCTGCACCTACTAGGAGCTCGTGGGGGCAAATCTGGGTTTTGTGGAGCCTGAGGCTTCCATAATTCGGGGCACCTTCCTTGAGTAAAATAACACAGAATTACAGATATCAAATTAGATAGAGTCAGGGCCCATGAAGCTTCAGGGAAAATCCATCTCTAGGGCTCATTAAATTTTTATTGAGTGAATGAATGAGTCAGCGCGTTTGATTTTCCTGGCTTCATTTCTGGTGGGTAGAAACACAAAGGAAGCCGTTGCAGCAGGACAAGATGACCCGCTCCCTTTTATTCTTGTACGGAATTAAGATATTTTTTATCTTCCCAATTTAAGGCAGGTGCAACTTCAGGTTTGTACCTAATGGGAGAGAAAATAATCAGGGGTATTGTGGCATTTCATTGAGGCCACTCTGTCAGACGGCGGCCGCGTGGGCCTTTCTTCTCCCTATTTTCCTTTCTTTTGCCAGCAGCACATCCGTTTCCTTTTGGAGGATCATGCTCTGCCTCTTTGAATCCCTGTGGCCCGGGGGGCAGATCCAGGTTTCAGAGGAGGGCGTACACGCCAGGCCTGTCAGTCCTTAGTTCCAGTGGTTTAATGAACAGCCTCCTCCATGTGCTGTGTGCCATGTGCTAGTCATCACTGCAAACGTTTTATAAACGCATACTCACCCATGTAAACCTCATCACGACCCTTGGGGGAAGTCCGCTTCTTACCTCTGTTTCACAGAAGGGAGGATGGCACAGAAGGGTTCAGGTTACTGTCCACGGTCACCGGCAGGGAAGCAGGGTTCGAATCCAGCCGGTGTGGCCGCTGCTGGGTTGCATCTCAATTAGTTCAGGCGAGAGAGGAGAGAGCCCAGCCAGGTCCTCGGTTCTAATCCCAAACCTTAGAACTACAGGGGAGGACTTCTCTTTGCACAGAAACTGCTAGCAGTTCAGGCGATGAAAGCTGGAAGCTTCCAGGGCTACAAGGGGGAACTGAGAAGGTTGTCACCCAGAGAAGAGGTGGGGA
>CAUYSK010061558.1:0-20084 GCA_963575035.1 Avahi laniger | reverse complement strand
TTGTCTTAAAAAATTCACATGTATCGATGATAATTTGTTATTAGACTATGGGCTCCTCCAAGATGAGGATTATGGGGTTTTTATCATTGTATCCATTTTGTGTTGAATGTTTTTTGACATGTAGGAGCTCAATAAATGTCTAATGAGTTAATAAGCTAATTAATGTATGAATAAATACATGAATGTATTTTTGCAGCTTGTCTTGGGACTTTCCCTATTATTTGGTGTCCTTGAATCCCAGGCAAGTCATTAGAAGGTGTAGTTGGTATAAGGCCCGCACTAAAACTTTTCCTTTTTGATAAAAGTGTCTTCTGTTCCCTCTGCACATTTGAGATAGCACAGCCATTCCATATAAGACAGCTAGCTACCAGGGGGGGCAAAAAGCATCACTGCATTTTTACTTTGTTACTTTCCACTTACATGTGATATCAGCAGTTATTTTAGAAAATTGCATTTCATACTATTAGAGTTGTCATTAGATTAGGGGAAAGCAGCATGGAAATGGCATGACTCTTGAGTAAGTGGCTCTTCCACATAAGAGGGCATCATACCTATGTAGTTCAACTCTCTGATTTTTAATTTCTTCCTCTGTAATACAGTGTTTTAAAAAAACTCATTTTCTGTGGTGAATTACTGTAGAGAATATGTGTAAAGCCTTTTGTTCAGTGCTGCAACATGGTGATCTTAATAATTATGATGATGAACACCTGCCAGTGTCCATCTATTGGGCTCAGTCTTTATATGTGCTATGGTTTGAATGTTTCCTCCAAAACTCACGTTAAAAATTAACTGTCATTATAACAGTACTGAGAAGTGGGGCCTTTAAGAAGTGTTTAGGTCATGAAAGCTCCACTCTTATGAATGGATGAATGCCTTTATCACAGAAGTGGCTTAGTTATTGCATGAATGATTTTGTTATAAAAGCAATCTTACTCTTGCCTTCCACACTTCCATTATGGGATGACCCTCTCAAGATGATAGAATCAGGCTCTTGGACTTCCCAGCTTACAGAGCTATAAACCAAATAAACTTTTTTTCTTCATAAATTACCCAGTCTGTAGTATTTTGTTATAGCAGCAGAAAATGAACTAAAACAACTTGCATCATCATACTTAATCCTTTTCATATAATTCTAATTAGGTCTTACTCTGATTTTCCCTCAGTGCACACAGATATTAAGTGACCAGACCAAAGTCACGACAGCTCCTAAATGGCAGCACTGGACTCAGAACCAAGGTCTGTTAAAGCCCCACCTCTGGGCTCTTACCCACCATACAGCACCGTCTTCATAGATGTCCATAGCAGTTCTCAAGAAAGGTAAAGTTACTTATTATAGTCATATGTTGCTTAATGATGGGGATACATCTAAGAAACGCATCATTAGGTGAATTCGTCATTGTGCAGACATCATAGAGTACACCTAAATAAACCTAGAAACTATATTCTGTATAGCCTACTACACACCTAGGCTAGCTTGTTGTTTTAGGCTACAAAACCAGCATGTTACTGCACTGCATACTATAGGCCATTGTAACACAATGATAGCATTTGTGTCTCTAAACATATGTAAACATACAAGAGGTATAGTAAAAATATGGTTAAAAAAAGTTAAAAATTGGTACACCTGAATAGGGCACTTATGAATAGAGCTTGCAGGACTGAAAGTTGCTCTGGGTGAGTCAATGAGTGACTGCTGAGAGAATGTGAAAGCCTAGGACATTAGTGTACACTACTGTAGGCTTTATACACATCTCTCACTTAGGCTATGTGGATAAAAAATAATTTCCTTTCTTCAATAGTTCATTAACCTGGGTTTACTGTAACCTTTTCACTTTATAAACTTTCCAAATTTTTTAAACTTTTGGACTCTTTTTTGATAAAATATAGCACAAAAAACAAACACATTATATATCTGTACAAAAATATTTTCTTTCTTTATATCCTTATTCTATAAACATTTTTCTATTTAATTTTTTTTTTTTGCTTTTTAAACTTTTTTGTTAAAAATTAAGACACAGACACTCACATTAGCCTAGGCCTCCACAGGGTCAGGATCATCAATATCACTGTCTTCCACCTCCACATCTTGTCTGACTAGAAGGTTTTTAAGGGGCAATAACATGCATAGAGTTATCTCCTGTGATGATAATGCCTTCTTCTGGAGTACTTCCTGAAGGACCTGCCTGAGGCTGACTACAGTAACTTTTTTTTATAAGTAGAAGGAGTATAATTTAAAATAACAATAAAAAATAATTACAGTAAATAAATCAGTAAGAGTCAATTATCCTAATCAAGTATTATTTACTATACACGATTGTGTATGCCAGACTTTTATACAATTGGCAATGCAGTAGGTTTGTTTACACCAGCATCACCACAGGCACTTATGTGTGCATTGTGCTACGTTACAATGGCTACGACATCACTAGGTGACAGGAATTTTTCATCTAAATTGTAATATTATGGGGCCACCATCGTATATGCGGTCCAATGCATCATTATGCTGTGCGTGACCATATTTACCATTGCCATCTTATAAAAAGTAATAATAGATTTAGTGAACACAGAGATTCAAGCAAGTAAAAGGGGGGGATTAAACACATATCCAAATAACATGCTCCCCAGTCATCATTCATTTACCAAATGAGCTCTCAAATGGGAAGATTACGGGTTTTCCAACCTTAATGAAAGTGGGCAAACTGAAAACAGATCTCTTTCATGTGCATGCTAATGCATTTTCTCTCATGTGGTTAGAATTGGAAGGAATTCAGAGCCTGGCTTAAGCACAATGTAAACTGGGCATAAGAATCCACATGGATGTAGCTATTTATTGCTGACAGTGTGTTGACCAAATTGTCATATATACTGACTGCCTTATTCAGAGGCCTAGGAAAAATCACTCCATATGGCCTGTATTACAAAGTGGTACTACTTTCCAGGGGGACTATAGTGAGGTTTTTAGCAAATCCTAAAGTCTGCATGGTTTGAAAGAACTGTCTCATAAAATCAAAGCAAACTTGAAGTGAGATACAATGATCACTAAAACACATAGGTCTATAATTGGACCCTGTAAATAGATTCAACTTCCAGATTTAAGAATTTGCACTTACAGTTTAGAATATTAATTATAAGGTCCATGCTGGGTTCATTTGCTTCTAGCCCACTTAAACGATTTCTGTTCTTATCCGTTGTTTTTCTCTGATTATTCCTGCTGCTGCCATCAGTAGACAGCCCATGATCTAGTACATCCTGCCTCTTACATAGTCAGTAGTTATTGATAATATTTGTTAAAGGCATGTAAGAGTTGAAGGTTTCTTCCTGATGTAAATGAGATTGAAAAAATATGAAAAACTGCAAAAATATGGACAGCTGATAAATATATTATATATATTTTGTTCTACATAAAAAGGTGTCTCAAAGAATAGCCAATTAAAAAGGGGTCCAAAATAGGTAAATACATAAAAAATTTAAAGATCATTCTTTAAAAGCACCTGAATAAAAGTTAATATGTTATCTTGTTGTTGTTACCTTGAGATTTGAATTCAGTCTTCCTGTTTCTAACAAGACATGAGAATGGAATGAAGAAATATGAAGGTACATCTGACCCTGGCAAAGGATAGCATTCATGGAATTCTGCTAACGAGTGAGTGAGGGGATAGAATGGTTTCACTGAACTCAGAGTCCCAGAAACAAGGTAATTAAAGCAGGTGTGACCAGAAGCATGGCCTCTTTCTGCTCTCCGTGCATTTTCCCTCCCCTTGTGACTTTAGAGGGGTAGTATCTTATCTGAAAGATACTGATAAGTAGTTTTAAAAGGTACAGATAGGTGACCAAAAAGTCATGGCACAGATTGTTCCACACATGGAAAATAAATACTTATATATCTATATTTTATTTTAGTTGAAAAAATTTGTTTCCCTTTTTCTTTTGGGCACCCAGGTAGACTAGATTCTCCAAGCTCCCATGCAGGTAGGTAGAGCCATAGAAATGAGTTTTAGCCATTGGAATGTGGGTGGAAGTGAAGCATGACACATGGTTCACTCCCATAAAACTTCCTGTGTGAGATCCTCCATGCACTTTAGCCATCTGCCTCAGAGAGAACTCAGATGACTTAGAGGAGGGAAGAACCACAAGATCTTGCGTACCTGAGTCCCTGCTACAAGGTTAGCTGCCAAGACCAGAAATGCCACCTTATGACCATTGTGTGAGTTATACTGTATTAAATTAGTGATATTTTTGGGTTCCTTTAATAGCAGTTAATCTACCCTAATGTAATTATAAATAAATCAGACAAACCCCTTTGAAATTCAGTTAGTGATAAAGAGCATATGGCTCTTGGGACTATGTGTTTGGAAAAGAATATTACAGGTGCTTTCCTAAATTGTATTTAATTGTATCCAATGACCTGAGCTCATGCCACAGATACACAGTTCTTAAACAGGAAGCACAGGAAACCTGGGGATGGGATATGGCAGAAAGAGCAGGGAATTTGGGGAAAGAGAGGCGTATGTCTCACTTTCACATCTGTCTCTTTCCAGTGTTTCACCTGAGACAACTTTTTCTAAATCTCATCTCAAAATAGTAAAATATTATCCTTCTCATAATGAAATGAAATGGCAATACTCCTGATATACAGTAAGCACTCTGTATCTGGACTCTTAGCAACCCAGGGTAACTTGTAGGACATTCTCCCACTGCTGATTATACATTCACTTTTCTTGTTGGAACCCCTTTCTATTTTTGTGACAGCAACCTGTTCTAAATAGGTGTCTCTTTTATTAGTCTCTATTATTTATCTAGCATTTACCAGATAGTAGACACTAAGTATGTATTCCCTGAATTGATAAGAACAGGTAGTAAGTTAGGAAGGTAAGGATGGTGAGATTCTGATTTAATTGGTCTGGGATTCAGCCTGGGCATTAAGATTTTTGAAATCTCCCCAGGTGACTTTAATATTCAGCCAAGGTTGAGAACGAGTTATCTAAAGTTTTGCTGCTCAAAATATGTCAATAGACTGGCAGCATCCCCATCATCCAGAAATTTATAAGAAATGTAGAATCTTGGGCCGCACCATAGACTACTAAATTAGAACTTGGCATTTAACAGGATGCCTAGGAGATGTGTATGAACATTAGAGGTTGAGAGGTGCTGGTCTAAAAGTTGTAGTCATCCTAGATGTGATTCAGTTACTCTTTAAATTCCATGAAGTTCAATTCAGTGGGGAGAGAATTGCAACATTATTTCACTTGGCAGTCCAATGCAAAAGTTGTACAAAGCAGCAGGTGACACTGCAAGATTTGTTCATTAAAGCAATTGCATACTGTGTATCTATAAAATATAAAGATTCTCTTTAGATGTGGACTAATTTTAGCATATCAACAATCTCATAAAGTAAGTATCGTCTCCACATTATAGATGTGAAAACTAACATTTACAGATATTGTGCAATTTGATCACAATTAGACAATTAGTAAGTAGAGTATCCTGGTTCAGTATGGCAGTTGGGAATAGCATTATTTGCGGTCTCTAAGGACACCGAAATTCACCCTTAGTGTCCCAGATTGCAGAGCTATTGTATGACTCATACTGTATTAAACTAGTGAAAGACATTTGGGAAGGCATATGGGAGCTCAGTCATCAGAGACAGATGACTCAATCAGATGATCATACATAATCTTAATTCCAACTAACTTTAAGAAAAGGAAAACCTAAATTTCAATGGGAAGTGACATGAGCAGGCCTAGGAGGAGAAGTCACCTAAGACCCAGACCCAGAAGCAAGTGAGCTCCAAAGAGAAATTTAAGCTATCCTATAATTGGGAGAGATTTGGGAGTTCCCAAACACTTATATTCTCATTGTAGAAAAAACAAATCTCAATCTATTTTTTTTCAAGCACATGTGGAAGGAATGTCTTTTTCTAGACTTTGGAAACCCTATCTTTTCTAACTTGGGATGTATATAGACGCTGTAAATTGCAATGATTTGACATTAATCTAAAGTTACAATGTCAGCTGGAGGCACACTATTTAACTGGGCAACTTGAAAATTAATACATGATGCTTTGGCACAGTATAGAGGCTTTTCATCATTAAAAAGCAGTCAGAAATTGTACAAATTTACCCCCAAATAAAAATAATATGAAAACACTGCAAAACCTGAAGTGCTCAAGGGGATTTACACAGTAATTGGTACATTTTTCTCTTGGATTGCCTTGAAATTTTGCCAGTGTTCCCAAAAGGAGACAAACAAAATATGCAGTGCTACTTTAGTAGTTTTGATTGAATCTTTTCTGAGCAGCCCTGTCTGTAAAAGGAATGCAGTCTCTTTACCATTTGTACTGCTCCAATTGTGACTTGATTTAGAAAATTAATGAGAAATGCCCTACTTTGGACCATCAACATGTTTGCGTTTGATTTTCTGTATTATCTCTGAGCCATGACTTAAACATATGAATTAAGGACAAGAGTTAGAGGGAATCATAGGGAAACTTAGTTATGTCTCTGTCACAGAAGATCTGTGAACACATAGTAAAGGCAAAGTAATAAACATAGGATCCTGAGCCTCAGTTCAAGAGAATTGGGGCTAGATTGGAAGGTTGGAAAAAATGAAGCTCATGGAACACACTAGCTTCTTCTGACAAACTTTATTGAGCACAAGAAAGATACATAAGAAAAGAATACTTCCCAGTAAACTCAAACTCACAGCATCTCTCTTTTGTGTTTCCCAGGGACATGATCAGGGTGGTTTAGCAGCCCAAGTGGATGTGAAATCTGCCACAGCTGAAAAGTTCCCAGATTTTCTTCCCCCTTCTACTTCTCAGAAGGACCGTATCATTGCCTAGAAACAACGTGCACTGATAGGATGGCTCCCCTCTGTGAAGCCTAAGTAGGAGTCTACATTTGTATCTTTGTGGTCTACAAATCCTCTATCTATGACAGATATTACAGCAAGTATAATGCTCTGCCAGAAAGATGTCAGGAGCTTTGCATGCTCAGAGTAAGAGAGCACCTCTCCCACCCTATGTGCAAGCATCAGCAGGAGTCACTTAGGAGCCCCGGAACTCCTAACAAGATTTCCAACCTTCCTCCCCACAACACTCAGACTTTCCACTTTTATGTGCTTTGGAACTATCAGGACTTATTTCATAATATGCTTTATTCATGTTTTTGTCAGTCGCATGAAGCCCAAGTGTGCCAGGTCATCCTTCATTTCCTGGACACTAGTTTCCATAATTTCTGTATATTTCCTTCCCAATTCCTGAAACCCTCCCACTAAAGTGGAATTTTAATCCCTCTGGAATTTAAAGTCCATCATTAACAAAATTTCCTATACCCTCGAGTCCCTCTTCAACTGCTGCGTTCACTGCCTGGCTCTAAGTGAAAATCGGTTCTTCCTTGAAAACGATACTTCCCCTGCAGTCCCCTGAAGTGAAGGTTTGCTCTCTTCCTCAAGCCCTTTACTGCTGGGACTGGAAGTGAGTTATCAGTCCTCTTTGTCTCTCATTCCTACTTTCAGACCATGCAAACTCTTCTCGGTGCATACCTCGCTGCCCAGCTTTGCATCTCATTTCATCTTGCAACAAACCCCACTACTCTCCTTGTTGCCCTCACTTATTAATCCTTCAATTCCTCTTATTTTTAAAATGAGTCACTCCCACCATGACTACTCTGTTTTAATCCTTGGTGATTTTAATGTCCAAACTGCTATTTCTTGTAACACCAAGGTCTCTCAATTCCTTGACTTCCTCTCCTTAGTGATCTTTTCCTCCATTTCCCTCGGCCACATACTCCAGGGTCATTTCTTAGACTTGTTATAATTTTTTCTAGTTTGTTCACTCTTGTGATGGAATTCCAAAAATTCCTTAACCACCCAGGGATGCACAATCCACTGATCTTCCCATCTTTTCACTCTCTCTCACCACTCTCATGTCCTTACTTCCCCCCTTATCTGGTTGGTATTTCATGATCAGTTATAATCACTCTCTTCCACACACCCTCAACTCCTTTGTCCCTCTCTTGCTTTGTCACATGTAAAATGACCACATTCCTGATTTACTAAGACATTTCACGTACTTTACACTGTCACCTTCACAGCTGACCCATGTTCTACATGTTGTTAAATCAGATGTCTGCTGATCAGACCTGTAAGCATTGTTTGGCACGGTTGAGCATTTCTTCTTTCTTAAAATCTATTTTTTACTTGGCTTCAGGACATCACATTCTCCTGGTTTTCCTTCTACTTTTCTAACCACTCACTTTCAGTTTCCTTTTCAGCTTCTACCTCATCTTCCCATCCTTACAATTTTGGAAAGGCCTAGGACTTGGTCCTTGGACATTTCCTCTTTTCAGTCAATACTCATTCCCTTGATGATCTCATCTGATCTTACAGTTTTAAATGCCACCTATATTCTGATAGTTTGCAAATTTATGTCACCAGTCCAGACTTCTCCCCTGAGAGTCCAGAATCATACCTTCAACTAACCAGCTAACTACTCAGCACCTCTACTTAAATATTCAAGACAGATTGATCTTACTATAGGTTTTTCTCTTTATCTCAACTCTCACTATTGGAATTTTGCCAAGCAAATTTAGGAAGTAAATGAATTCAAACAGGGAAGGGTAATTCTGCATCCAAACTCAACTCCTGGTCTTCTTTCTAAAACATGGACACCCACAGTCTTTCTTATATAAGAAAATGATAATATAATACAAACTTTCCAGTTGCCACAGGCCAAAAAAGAAAAGACCTTGGAGCAGTATTTGACTACTCCCTACTCTGTCAGAAAATCTTGTTGGTTCTACCTTAAATTTTAATCCAGAAGTTGACTCTGCTTACCCAACTCCTCCGTCATCACCCAGGTCAAAACTACTATGTTCTCCCTCCTAACCAGTCTGCTGCTTTCCTCTCTGCTGCCTTCAGTCTGTTCTCAACATAGCAGCCAGAGGGATCCTGTAAGTCAGATTGTCACTATTTTGCTCACAATATGCAGTGGCATCCCAGTTTACACTGAGTAAAAATCAAAGCCACTAGTGTGCCCCACAGGACTTTCCCCTGTGACCTCCTGGCTTAGGAGTCTTTCCCCTTCTCATTCGGATTCACTTTCACTGGCCTTTGATCTGTTCCTTAAACATGCCAAGCCTGCTCCAACTCCAGAGCCTCTACTCTTGTTGTTTCTGCCCGGAATGCTTTCCCCTGGTATCTGCATGTCTTCCTTCCTCACCTCTATCAGGTCTGTCTTGAAGTGGCACCTTCTATTTGTGGCTTTCTATGAGCTCTGATTAAAATTCATTAATTCCACTCCCCCATATTTCCTATTCTTTTTCCTGCTTTGCTTTCTCCGTGTGATATGCTATACATTTTTCTTATGTATTTATGTATTGTCTGATTCTTTCCCAGAAAGTAAACTCCTTCAGCACAGGGATCTTTTAAAATATTTTTTTATTGTCAAGTACCCAGCATCTGTAACAGTGCCTGACATACATTAGACACTCAATAAACATACACTGAATGAATAAACAGACCTGTTATTCATAAAATAATGCTACCTAGGCCTAATGTATGGATTTTTAGTCATGACACTCTTCCTGCACCAACATTTGGTTGAAACCCCTACTGCAACAGCACTTATGCAGTCTTTCTTCTCTCTCTCTCTCTCTCTCTCTCTCTCTTTCTTTCCCTTTCTGGCTCTCCCACTTACATTCCAATTTTCAACATTTCTTTCTCTACATCTACTTCATAGAGACCAAGAACTCATGAATGCCCACCTGGTGTCTTTCTATGAGCAGGCCTGGCCGCGGCTCAACCCGCAAAGTTCTGCAGAGTAATTAATGTATTATTTTCCTAGAGCTGCCATAACAAAGTGCCACAAATAGAACGGTTTAAACAACAGAAATGTATTGTTGCTCTGTTCTAGAGGCTAGAAGTCCAAGGTTAAGGTCTCAGTGAGTTTGGTTCCTTTTGAGAGCTGTGAAGAAAAATCTATTCTATGCCTCCACCCTGGAAGGTCGTTTCACCAGAACATGTTTTGCTGCCAATAGCTGGCGTTTCTTGGCTTGTAGATGCATCACGCTGATCACTGCCTTTGTCTTCACTTGGCAGTCTTTCTGAGTGTCCATCTTTGTCCAAATGTTTCCTTATAACTTATAAGAATACCAGTTATATTTGTTTAGGGCTCACCCTAATGACTTCATTTTAATTTGATCACCTGTGTAAAGACATTATCTCTAAATAAGATCACATTTTGAAGTACTGAGGGTTAGCACTACATTACGTGAATTTTGAAGGGAGACAATTCAACTCATAACAAAACTTATATTCCTATTATGGAGTAGCATGCTACCACATAGGATGAGTGTATAATGATCATGAAGGTCTCAGAAAGACCAAGTAACTTAATGATAAAAATGAATTATCTGTGTTTAGCATCCTTAACTGTCACACCAAAAATTCCCACCATATAACTCTACCCTCTTGAAAAAGGCTTAAAGATAATTAGGACACATGATAATTAGTAAGGAGCTCAGGTCAAGATAGTACAATTTCATGGATTTCACTTCAAAATTAATTTATCATAGTGGAAACAATTTACATATATGAAAATAATTGAAATATGTTAATCTGATTTAACACAATTCCAAGGGAACTCTTGAGAGACAAAGCAACAGATGTCACCAGGCTGACAAATGCGAAAGCACCCAGGGGGATCTCTGGAATGAGGGGTAATAAATGGAATCCTCATCCCAAGGCACAGATTTTAATTCCATCCAACAAATCCAAATATAGAGCTTATTTTTTTTTCAAAGCTGAAAACATATAACAGCTGCTGCTAACTCTGAAGTGGCAGAGGAATGACTTCTTGGAAGTGAAGACATGTTTCAGCAAAAACCTAAATATAGTAGTGAAAATAAAATGATGCTCACATAAGGTGAACAGATTTCTATAGCAGAAAAGAATGAAGTCTCAGTTTTTATGATTAGATGATACTGCACATATCTTTACTGAGCTAGCACTAATTATTAATACATACTTATTATGTATCTTCTGTGTATTAGATATATTTTCAGATGAGTAGGGGCACAATTCCTGACCTCAAACAGCTCACAATCTAACGAAGTAGTCAAGAAAATTAATATTTTCAATACAATGAAGTTATCTAAAGGGATATTAGGGGAGTACAGAAGAGAAGCACCTTTCTTGCCTTTACCCTGCAAAGATCAGGAAATACATTTAAAATGCCTGATTTAGCTGAGTAACTGAGCAATACTTATCCGGCAAACAAAGGAGTGTTTCAGGTGCCAGGAAGAGCCAAAGCAGAGGCACAAAAGCACGAGGTAGCATGGTGGGCAGAAAGTGCAGGCAGTAATTCAGTATGGCTGGAAGATATTTTTATGTTGAACTTTATTCTAAAAACTATAGGAGCCACTAAAGATTTTAAAGAAGAAAAATACTATTTGCATTTGAGAAAAATTTTACCCTCACATTGATACGGAGAATGAGTTGTGGAGGCAAATGAAAAATAATATTCAGGAAAATAAAAAGCAGTGACCCATTTTACAACTATTTTGGAAGCAGAGATCTTAATTAATGTGGTAGAAGTAGAAAGGGGGAGATTTATCAGACTTGCACGAGATAGAATCAACAGGACACAAGGAGGGTGAATTGTGTAATAACTGAGAAGATGGCTCTCACCGCTGTGGTTTAGGTCTTTATTGGGGGTTTGCTGATTTTGGCCTGCCTGTGCCACGGCCAGGAAAAGGTATGTAACTGCCACTGGATAGGCGAGCCTGGAACACAGAGCAGGGACCGAGGCTGAAGATACAGAATTGAGAGCGATCTTCTTAAAGATGGTTGTTGACTTCACCGAGGAGAAAAAAAACACATACACTTAGAATTTAAAAATGGAGAAAGGACACAGTTTTTTTTCTTTTAAAGATTGAAAATAAAAAGGCAAAGAAAAAAAATAAGAAAAATGGTATTAGGAACATACCACTACCTAAGGGGAAGAGTGTTTCATGATATTGAATATCTCAGAAAAGCAAATAACAATCATAAAAAAAACTTCTCAGAGATTGGCACCTGGAAGGTCATTGAAAACCCTGGTAAATTAAGTCTTTCTCAACAAATATCTGAAATAATTAAATGTATTTAGTCTTAAGCACTGTTATTTAATTCCTGTCTATGATGGTGAATCTGTTAGCATTGCTAGTGCTGCAAAGACACAGAAAAAAGATGCGTTTTGTTTGTTTTGTTTTGTTTTTCTTTTTTTTTATTTCAGAATATTATGGGGGTACAAACATTTTGGTTACATATAATACCTTTGCCTCGCCCAAGCCAGGGCTACTGCATTCCCTTCCCCCATACAGAGCACATCGCATCCATTAGTTGTGAGTTTACCCACCCCCACAACTTCCTCCCACCTGACCAGCACCCAGTGAATATTACTACCATGTGAGCAGAAAGAAGATGTTTTTGAAACTCAGAAGCCAGGGCGATGCACTGAGATATCAGGGTCTATTTGAAGGAGCTGGGACTACAGAGGAGACACAGCCATTGCTAAGGACTGCCTGAAGCCAAAAATGTAGGGACAAATACTCTGGCTTCTCTCATCCTTCAACCTTCCAATCTCTCAGCAGTGTTTCCCTATTGATGAAGCTTATCCAGAAGCCAATGGCCAAAAAAGCTAAGAAATGTAATTTGGGGATTTGTAGGGTCAGCTCTCTATAATTCAGAGCACAGCAGGGGACGGACAGAAAGGATCTGAAATAAAACAGAAGAATTACATACAAACACAATTATTCCCTGAAGATCAGTCCATGGGTCTACCACGTGAATCAGTTCTCAGGTCTCTTGCTGTTACAAACACTGTCTGCCCATTGTATATTCACTCACAGTTGTAAGCATTCTATCCCAGCTCATGACGATGCATCCAAGGCCTTGAGTTCAGGACTTCTCATTGCTATGCTGTCACAATTTATATATCAACGCTGAAACTACACATCTACACATGGTTATCTGAACTTAGGTTCATCACAAAGAGTACCACCACTCCGACAAGGGCAGCTTCCAGAGAAATGTATATGCCTCTTCTTGTTTTCATGCTTTGCATAGAAGCCAGATAATTTGGCCATGATCCCCCTTTCTCCAGACAGTCTGCTTGCTGAAGATACCTTATCTCCAAGCAGTACTAAGCAACATCCTTCACAGACTCACGCCTAGATGATGCCCACCAAGGTAATGGGTGAATTCTGGCAGGGGCAGAATCAATGATCTGCTATTCTATGGAATCCTGGCCCTAATTCCAGGACATGAAGGGGAAATGATTCAATTGTGTAGGCCTGGATCCAGGAAGGCTTCAGTGAAGTTCTGCATGCACAGCTGGCTGGATAGCCTGAGCCTTCAAGAACTTCTGAATTAGAAGACCTCCCCAGGAGCATCAGAAGCACTCTAGTAATAACCATTCTTTTCTCCTTGTCACTCTGCCATCAGACCTCCCATCATGAATATAGAAACAGAATAAAGCTCTGTTACTGTCTTCGCAGACTAACCACCTGCTGATGCTCGTGAAGAGAATAATATGGTGGATTGGGAGCTGTGCTTCTAATTGCCAAGGGGACCAATTTCTCTGTATGTGCTGAATCCATGGTGGTGGCACACACCCAACTGAGAATATCATTGACTCTTACCTTACAGTAAATTTTAAACTTTAAAATGAAACCATCTTCTAAAGTATAAGATGAAAACAGTACAGAACTTCATTCAATATCTTCTTTCAAATCCTAATAGGCTCTAGGTCACCACTCCTTTTAATATTATCTTTCTCACACATGATTTTTACCTTTGAGAATTACCAAACAACTAATTTCTTCCTTGTAACTCGTTTTGGAGTTTTCAAGGTCTGTCAGAGATTGTAATCTTTATCTACTATCCACTAGCTTCCTACTGCATCCTACCATTAATAGGTAAATTAGATAATTTAATTCAGGAACTTGAAGACATATAAGTTTACATAGTTTTTACCATAATATCACTAATCCATTTAAATCTCCACCACAGACTTGACATAAAATCTTTTCCTGATTCTCCATTCAAGACTTGATAACAATTCTCCAACTCCAACAACTGACCATCTGAGCAAATGGTCAGTTACTACCTAGAGTGATCTACTAACTACCTAGAGGGATTATCAGGCATTCCCTGGTGGACCCAAAACTGGCACAATGCTATGAACAAGGACCAAAGTAAGAATTTCTGACAAAGAGACCCTTTCACGGAGGCTGCCCATGGCAGATACACTAGTGCCTCTGTTGTGAATTAAGAGACTGCATCTGGTTTCCAACTGGGTTATAAACATCACCTATTTCCTCATCCCACAATATTCTACCACTTGGTGCACCAAGACCTGCTTATCACCTTGTCCTGCCCCTAATCTGTCTGAGTGATTTCAGTTTCTTCAATATAGCCCCCAGGCTCCCACCCAAAGAAGCAGGTGGGAAAAGGGTCTTGTTCCTACACCTCACTGTCCCAGGGATTTGACTGATACTCTGTTCCCACCTTCACTCTGAGTGCACTCACACTATTTAGATGACTCTTATCTCTACCCTCTTAATAAATTCTTTGTTTTCATTTCTCTGTTCAGACATTTACTATGACGTGTATTTGTATGGTGTAATTGAATCTCTGTTCTGGCTCTACTCATGGATTTTATTCTTGGGTCACACTCTGGCAATCATGAGCCAACCCTATGCCTAGACCAGACTCCAGGGGCCAGGGCTCAAGGCCCTGCTTGTATAGAAGCCAGCTTAAGGCTTAAATAAGTAAAGAATATTTGCTTATATGTACAAAAAAGTTTGTGCTATGTATAATTATAACCATTTCTTTCATATAAGATTTGAATGTAGATGAAGACATAAATTATTTTCTCATCTGCAGTTTCTAAGTGTTCAAATACACACCCACACACCCACACACAGAGTGTTTCTCCAGTGCATTTCTTCTTCTTCATATCACCCTAGGATGTAAATTAAACACATATTGGACTTGAAGTTGATCCTCCTTAAGGAGTACTAAGAAAGCCCTCAAATAAAGTTCTAATTGTCTATGGGGCCACATAGTAAGTAGCCTGAAAGAATCAATTCTTATATATGCACATTTTTTTTATTTTTCCTCACCTACAGGGTGAATATTTCTATAAATTCTACTCTTTAATATCATCTTAAAACCCAAAAGAAAACATTTTCTTATGAATTAAACACTTTCTTAATATAATTAGAGTTGAACTACCATAAATATACTTCATCATTTATGATGTAATAAAGTAAAACTCCAAGAAGTAGTGAGAAATATGCCAAGTTTCATTTAAGGCCTGTTTTCCTTGTATCTTTTTCTTAAGCATGAGTACTTTAATATTCTTTGTACTTCTCTCCTTTAATCCAAATGAGCTAATCCAGTGTTTCTAAAATTCTAATGTAGTATCTTGCTAAAATACAAGTTCTGAATCCTGAGGCCTGGGCGAGGCATGAGATTCTGTATTTCTAATAGACTCTTAAGTGATGTTGATGCTGCTGGGTGCAGAGCATACTTTGAGTCACAAGTATCTAATAAGCTTATTTATATTACTTGAGGAGACATGAGAAGTATCTTTCTTCTCTCAGATTTTGGCATCTTTTTCAGGCAATAAAAGACCCCTTTGTCAAGTAAGGGGTCTTTCCTTGTGGAATTTCAGACAGCAGCACTGGCCTCATGAGAGCCTATCCTATAGGCAATTGCAGTGGCTGCTGTGGGATGACACCTCTGATGCAAAGTAGAAAAGCAATAACTGTAGAGCTTTATGGAAGCATGAAAATATACTGTTTCACATTCACTTGTTTTCTCAAATCAGAATTGGGAACTTTGATAAAAGAAACACATTACCCCACATGGCCTAGGGTAAACAGGTCCTCTCTTTCAACAATGTCTCTACTAAAACACCACCATCAAAGGGTCAGTGCTCAGGGACATTTCAAAATCTATTCAGGGAATAGAGAAATTATGGGACACCATCAAGAGACCCAATCTATTCACAGTGGGAATTCAAGAAGAAAAAGGGAGAGAAAAGGGTCAGAAAAAATATTTAAAGAAATAATATAATCTTTCCTATTCTGAAGAAAGAAGCCAACATCCAGGTATAGGAAGCACAAAAGTCTTCAGTCAAATTCAACCCAAAGAGGAGTTCACGAAGACATAATAATCAAACTCTCCAAAATCAAAGATAAAGAAAAACTTCTGAGAACAGAAAGAGATAAGAAATACATACAAAGGAGTCCCAATACAACTATCAGGAGGCTTCTCAACAGAAACCCTACAAAACAGGAAAGAGTGGGATATGTTCAAAGGACTGAAGAAAAAAATAAACCTGCCAACCAAGAATGCTTTACTCAGAAAATCCATCTTTCTGAAATGAGGGAAAAATAAAAACTTTTCCAAACAAAAATTAAAACAGTTCATCACCACTAGTCCTGACCTTCAAGCATTGCTGAAGGGAATTCTTTAAACTGAAACAATGGCTGCTAATTAATAACATACAACTTACAAAAGCACAAAATTGAATAGTATAAGTAATACATAGCCATATTCAGAATACTCTAGGACTGTAATTAGTAGTCTGTAAAGTAATTTTATCCCTAGTATGAAAATTAAAGGACAAAATTATTGGTAACAGCTATAGATAAAATAAACTTTCAAAGGATCTATATTATAAAATGATGTAAATTCAGACATCTAAAACATAAAATGTGAAAGGGGTTAAAGTGTAAAGTTGTTGTATATAATCAAATTTAAGTTTTTATCAGCTTGAAATAAACTGTTATAAGATGTTCTGTGTAAGTTCATGGTAACTAAAAAGCAAAAATCTATACCAGAAACACAAATCACAAAATAAAAAAGATTCAAACATAGCACTACAGAAAATCCTCAAACCGCAAAGTAAGATAACACAATAGGAATAAAAAACCAAAGTATCTATAATAACCAGAAAAAAATCAACAAAATGTCAGTAACCCATTTTGAGAAGTACTCAACAGTGAAAAATTGGAGCCCTTTTCTCTAAGATCCAGAACAAGTTGGGAGTTGCCCAATCTCCCAACTTCTATTCAACATAGTATTGGAAGTTCTTGCTATAGCAGTAGCCATATGAAGAAAGAAAAGGCATGGAAATACTAAAGGAAGAAATGAAGCTGACACTGTTTGCTGAGGACATGATCTTATATAAAGAAAACCCTAAAAATTATACCAAAAAAAAACTGTTAAAACTGATAAACAAATTTAGCTAAGTTGCAGGATACAAAATTAATGTGAAAAATCAGTAGCATTTGTCTACACTAATAGTGAGTTTTCCAAAAAAATAAATCAAGAAAAAAATTCCATTTATAATAGCTGCAAATAAATAAAGTAAATACTTAAGAATAAATTTGACCAAGGAAGTGAAAGATCTGTACACTGAACAATAAAACATTAATGAAAGAAATTGAAGATATAAATAAATGGAAAGATACCTTATGTTCAAGGATTGGAAAAATTAATCTTCTTAAAATGTCCATTTTACCCAAAGTGGTCTACAGATGCAATTTAGTCCCTATCAAAATCAAACAGAACACCAATGGAACAGAGTAGAGAGGCCAGAAATGAACCCATGCATCTATGGTCAATTAATTTTTGACAAAGAAGCCAACAATAAACAATAAAAAAAAGCCAGTTTCTTCAATAAATTGTGTGGCAGAAAACCAGATATCCATATGCAAAAATGAAATTAGATCCTTATGTCACACCACATAAAAAAATCAATTCAAAATGGATTAAAGACTTTAACACAAGACCTGAAATTATGAAACTATTTGAAGATAACATAGGGGGAAAATTATATGACATTTGTCTGGGCAATGATATTTTAAGTTTTACCCCAAAAGCATAGGTAACAAAAGCAAACAGATGAGATTACATCAAAATAAAATAACTTCTGAACAAAAAAGGAAACAATTAGCAGAGTGAAGAAACAACCTAAAGATTGGGAGAAAATATTTGCAAGTCACACATCTGACAAGGGATTTATATCCAAAATATATAAGGAACTCAACTCTATAGAAAGAAAGCAAATACTCTGGTTAAAGATAGACAAAGGACTTGAATAGACATTTCTCAAAAGGTGATATATAAATGGCTATCAGACACATGAAAAAATGCTCAACATCAATAATAATTAGGGAGATGCAAATTAAAACCACAATGAGATATCACCTCACACATCTTAAAATGGCTATTCTCAAAAGACAAAAGATAACAGGTGTTGGCAAGGATGTGGAAAAAAAGGGAGCCTTTATACACTGTTGGTGGGAATGTAAATTAGTAAGCCATTATGAAAAACAGAATGGAGGTTCCTTAAAAATCTAGAAATAAAATTACCTTATGATACAGCAGTCCCACTTCTGGGCATTTACCTAAAGATGTGAAATCAGTATGTCAAAGACATGTCTGCACTCCCTTCGCCATTGCAGCACTATTCACAGTAGCCAAGATACAGAATCAACCTAAGTGTCCATCAAGGGATGAATGGATAAAGACAATGTGGTATATACGCAGTGGAATACTATTCAATCTTAAAGATGGAGAAGAAATTTTTTCAATTGCCACAACATGGATAGAATCGGAGAACATTATGCTACGTGAAATAAGCTAAACACAGAAAAAAAATACCACATGTTCTCACTTATATGTGAAATTTAAAATAATGGAACTCATAGAAGCAGAGAGTAGAATTGTAATTATGAGGGGTTGGAGATAAAGCTGGGAATGGGAAGATGATAGTCAAGAGATACAAGGTAGAAGGAATAAGTTGATTTGTTTTTTGAGGTCAATTCCACAATATACTGAATATAGCTAATAATTGACTACTGTATATTTTAATATTGTCAAGAGAATAAATTTGAAATGTTATCACAAAAATGTTAACATTTGAGGAAATGAATATGTTAATCAGTTTGATTTAATCACTCCACATTGTATCAAAAATCATATAATCACTTTGTATGATGTAAATACATACGATTTTAATTACATATACAATTATATATAATTTGTCATATAATAAAAAAGTAATAAATAGAAATAAATTTAAAAAACGCAAATATCCCAAATTAGACTAGTTCAACTTACATCTTAAAAAAAAATCAAATCTAAATTCTACATTCTCCTTTCTTTCTTTATAAATCTATCTTTTTTAAATATCTCGGTTTATCACAGTATTACAGCAGCAATAGCATGATGCACACAGGCTTGAGCATTTCTCTTATCAGCTTTCCCAGGAGAAGAATGACAGAATTAAATTTCCATGCAATACGCTAAGAAATAAAGGCACGATTTAGAAGCAGGATCAAAAATGAAAATACTAGATTCTGGGACTAAATACCATCTAGAAAATGCAGCAAAACATTAATGTTTTCCATGCAGTGCCACTCCACATTGTGAAATTACCTGGGTCTTTTGGTGTGCTGGCTACTTCTTTGTAAGTGGTTGAGTAAATTTATCATCTCAGTGTCATATGAGCTCACTGCTGGCATGGTTTCAAGAAATCTCATTATTTTTTGATGTCTATGATGGATTAAAGATGAGAATATTGCTGGCCTAAGGGTTCGTTAGCCTTGCCTATCATATTTGTCAGCTACAAAGCAGCTCTTCCAAAGGGTTAGGAGGGCATTTGGATAGTGGGCCATTAAAACGCGGTTCCATTACTTACACTCAGTTGGACTGAGGAAATGAAGGGTAACAAGTGTGAGAATTGCCCCATGGGATCCATTTTCTGTGCTATACTGTAAAGAAAAAAATCAACGTGACAACAGAAACAGCAAGAAGCTGTCTCAATATGGGATGATTACATCTTGTAATTTCTCACTGTGGGTGAAAAGTGCTTGTTTGGGTAACCTCACAGGCAGCTCTGGGAGTTCTGTGGCCAGGTAACATCCTGCGTGATCAGTCCCAGTACTTACAGTGGACTGACCTTGGATTGCTCTCTGGCCTCTTACAGGTAGTACAAGGCTGTCTGAAGTCTTCTAAGTCCT
>CAUYSK010061555.1:0-83424 GCA_963575035.1 Avahi laniger | reverse complement strand
GCTGGTCTCGAACTCCTGAGCTCAAACAATCCGCCCGCCTCGGCCTCCCAGAGTGCTAGGATTACAGGAGTGAGCCACCGCGTCCGGCCTATAAGTACATTTTTATAGTTTTAAAAGTATTTCTCACATTCTCACAAAATAATTGGGCACAATATATATCATTATTTATCAGTTTGAAATAATATCTTAAATTTAATTTAAAAATAATTTTAAAATATTTTTAAATATCTGATATTTAATAGTAAACCAGGGCTGTATGTAATTTATTATACCAAGAGATAATCTATGATCATAAACATTCCACTTATATATTTACATGCATGACAGCTTAAGTCAAAACTAGTCATAGAAAACAGTAACAGAAAAATAAGGGTGTTTTCTACTTTTTTTAAACACAAAATGCCCTGCCTCTCAGCACATCACAGATTGAGCTAGCTCACTGGGCCAACCTGTGGACCTGGCACCGTGCGCGGGTGAGCTGGGGCGCACTGCTTCCATGCTCCACGAAATCGCATGCACGTGAGTTTACTGACGACAACCGTGTGGGCTGCCTAGGGTCTGCTGAGAGATACCTCATGCCCACAAGTCTAGCTCAACCACAGAGACCCCAGGAGCAAGCCAAGGACGGCAGCACGGCCTTACCTTGTCTGACCTGGATTAGAGGGTAAAGGCACTACCCAGGGGTGGTTTTGACAGGCGTAGTGACAGCTGCATGATCAGGTATGTCAGGTACCTGTGCAAGGCTGGAAGGACCACTGCCCCTGCCCCAAGAGCCCTTACCTTCTGAGTATCCGCACGCCTGGGTCAGAGCCCGGCACTGTGTCAGTAGGGACGCATGGGACACCGTGACTCCCACTGTGCTTCCTTCTTTGCTGGTTTTATACTGAAGGGTTGCAAAGAAGAAAACATCTTATGGTTATTTCTAGAGTCCACGTCAGATAGAATGGAGGCTGACAGAAACTTAAAAAGCAGCAGCACACTCAGGCATGGTGAGGCACGCCTGTAGTCCCAGCTACTTGAGAGGCTGAGGCAGGAGGATCACTTGAGCCCAGGAGTTCGAGGCCAGCCCGGGCAACATAGCAACACTCCATCTTTAATAAAAAAAATAAAGGAAGTGGTTGGTGTCTCCCCTTCACTAACCCTATGCCCTGGCCCATAAGAGGACACTTCAGATGAAGATGAAGCTGTGGCTCACTCAGCAGGGGCCCAAGGGCAACAGTGGTACAACGGTGTACCACGGCTCCACCCAACTGTTTGCACCCAATGGGGCCAGTTAGGGAAGAATTAGGTAAGAGTGAAACCTGAAAGGATCTGAGTAGGGTTCTATATGATACTTTACATTTCTGGGGCAGAGATGAAACAATGAGAACTCAGCCTGAAATTTAAAAAAAAAAAAAGCAGCTTATATGCTCACGAAAAACAAGACCTAAACCGGTGGCGTGTATTTTCTCACACTCTCAGTTAGGAATGGTCATTACCTCAATGTAGGCGGTTCCGGCCCCTGTGTCTTGGGCCAGAGGGTGCCAGTCCTTGGGGGGCTTGGCCAGATGCTTCCCATCAATCACCAGCCAGGACAAGGGTGGCCAACCTGTGACCAGGCAGACAGGACAGCACTATAGCATCAGAGGGTCTCAGCTCCCCACACACAGAGCCTGTGCCTCCAACACGCAACTAGCTATTGAGGTCTAACGAGCTCAAATTTTAGTCTCATTTCATTTTATTTAATGTAAAAAGGTACATCTGATCAGCAGCTACCATAATAGACGGCATACACAGGTCGAGCCACCCAACCCAATGAGAATCAAGATTCAGGAAGGCCTTGAACAAGGTAGCACTTCTGGTGAAGACCCTGCAGCCTCTCTACCATTGACTGTCTGGAACAGCACCCCTGGGGCACAGTCCAACCAAGACTGTATCAGAACACTGGCGCCCTTTTCTTGGGAGGCCTCACCTTTGAAAGTTGCCACCTCTCCTGTCTGTGCCTTGGGCAGGCCTTTCTGACAAGCGTCTGTGGTCAGGGCCAGGGTGACTCCACAGCTGCCCAGGAGAAACCCAACCTGCTGGCTGCCTGCATCCTGCAGAAGACAGAGCGACAGGTGGGAACAGGTGTTCACAGGAGCTGCAGCCCCAGGCCCTCAGGGCTCCAGGCTATGTAGAGAACAGAGCTCTTTCTTATCCATCATCATAAAACTTCTAGAAAAATTTCAGTACTATTATTGGTATATATGAGATATTCATAGAAATAGCTCACAAAAACATAACAATTATTTTTAAATTTGAAAAACATTTTTGGTTTGTTTTTGTGGTGAAATATAAAGTTCTGGATAATAGGCTAATGTCTCAAAGTTTATTCTTGCAAATGACATTTAGAAGCATTTTTTTTTATTTCAACATATTATGGGGGTACAGATGTTTACGTTACGTATGTTTCCCTTGCCGCCCCCAGAAGCATTTTAATAATAGCACTGACATTTCTATTGAATCACATGTGAAATTTACAAATGAATCTTGGAGGCCTGACCTTTAACAATATTAATCATTTCTACACAGAAATACATGCTTTCTTCTGGCCAAATCTTCAGTTACATATGTCACTCAGCAAAGTTTTGTCATTTTCTTCATATGAGTTTGACAAATCTCCAGGTTTTTTTCCCCTAAATATCACTGAATCCAAACGCCTGCTCACCCGTTGAGATATACTGGTTTTGTCCGTGTATTTGTGGATATTGTTCGCATTAACAACTGCCTGAACACTGGGAGAGGATGACAGAAAACTTTAACTTTGTAAACACATGTCTAGTCTATACCTAAATGGTATCTTCTCAATAATCTCATTACTTATACTTATTTTAGATTTAAAATGTTATAGCTACCCAGAACATCAGTAAGTCCCCCACACTAATAATTTGTCAATAACAAAAACTGCCTTCTGTCATGTAAGTGAACAGAAACACAAGAGAATTTCCATCTGTTTATTCAAAACAGTGAGCTCTATCACTGTAATGATAAATTTACCTCTAAGAAATGAAAATTATTATCAATAAACATATGGCTTTGAGGAAGAGTTTAATAAAATCTTACTGAACACTAATTCTATTCATTAGAGGAAAAAACGCCTATCATTTCTGTTGGGAAATTCAAACAGGTGCCAGAACAGCTCCACCTAACAAGGTGCAGTGTGGTCTCACTGCAGCAAAGCTGTTCCAAGTGCCCTCCCCACAACAGCACAAGAGAGCATCTGCAGACAAAATGGCATCTGATTGCTCTCTTCAGTCCTGGCCTGCTTGCCTGCCAGCCATCATTTTCCTCTCCTCTGTCAAAACAGCCACTTGCTACTGGCCCACAAGCTAGCGTGAAGCTACGGTGACGAGGAAGCCAGATACCACTGGCTGCAACAGTGCTTGTGTGGGGCGTGGCCCCCGGTTTGCTACCTTTCTTGTCAACGGCACTTCTATGGGGACAGGAACCAGCTCTGCCAGGAGACACCCGTAAAACGCAACCATGAACATCACAGGGTCACTATTTGGGAACACAAGCGCCACCTACAACGGTACAAAGAAAAACATGAAATCTACTCGGGAATGGTTGAGTCTTTTCAACATTCAGAATCTCTCACTCAGACACTGTAGATTTTCTTACAGTTTTCCAAATTTAGTTCAGAAAATCTAATTTTGGAATTAATTCTTGGTCCTTAAATTTCCTTATTCGTGTAATTTTTAACAAATAATTTTTAGGTTGAAGTCTTTACTCCATATGCAACAAAATAATTTTAAACTTCTGGGTTTAGAGGCCATCCAGCCTGTGTATGGCTGTGGGTTCTAGACCCAGTTCCCACCCACACTGGTATCACCTGCCCTCAATTAGCCCAGGTGAGAAATATCTTTACCAACATAGAAAGTGAACAGGAATCGAATTATATCTAAAATAATAGTTTCCAAAAGAAAAAGTCCTAACACCAAAGTTTTAACTGGACAGATCTTCACTCAAGACTTAAGTGCAGCAGGGAAGTGTGGTGGCTGAAGACGACCTCCACAGAGACACCCAGAGCCTCCCTATGTCCCCATGGGAGTGCTTCTCCCTGGTCCTACCTGGTCACCATGCTGCCACTCTTTAAATTGTAAGTTCTGCTTTATTTATCTTATATTTTAATTATCAAAATTTTAAAAAACAGATTTAAAATGACAAAAGTACTAATGAAAAGCAACAGCCCCATGCTCCATCCCTCCCCACTCCCTGAAGCAACCATTTTTAAAACATTTTAGAGCTTTCTTTTGTTATTTACTCTCATATTTTTAAAGTATTACTTTTCCATTGCTATATTTTGTTTTTGAAATTTTTAGGCCTCTACTTTACTTCCTGTTACTGGAGATGAATCTTCAGCCCTGTTTCCCTCCTCCCATCAGCCAGTCTCCATTTCTTACCATATCTGGTTAAATTAAAAGCTATTTATGAAATAAAATATTATAATAATTTTGCCTGAAATCCTAAGTGACAAAGTCAGAATAGTACTTAACTGAGTAAACTGTTAACACAGACACTTTGAGAACACAGAATGATGGATAACCAATAACCCTTTCAAGACAAAATTTAAGATAGCTCATTTTGTACTTGAGGTTTGGAAGCTGAGTTTCGAACAAGTATGTCTGTTTTTCAAAGTTTTTCAGGACAAAGCTGTCCTTCAAACGTTGTTTTTTATAGTGGTTGACCCAGAACTATAACCTATAACCTTGAGACTAGATGTTTGGTATGGAAAATATATTTTTAGAGAATTTGTTATGAACAGTGTGTTTTTATAAAGTATAATATCATAAGAAGTTGAATTTGCCACCAATCTCTGATAATTAATTCACACACTGTGACCCTTTTGATCTTTTTACTATTAACCTAACTATATGGATTCTCTTGCACATCAAGGAGTATCTGGAAGTCTTTGCCCGTGCAAGAATGTTTTTTAAGAAAAATAAATCAGTGATTCCTAGATTTATTCTAAAGCGCAACATAAAATCTCATCTATCAGCACAATGTATCATAAACTATCATTCTTATACTTTTTACCTTTTTATAGCCAAGTACATGTTTCCTTTCTTTTCTGATGGTGACAGCTACCATCACTTTCACTTGCTTTGTTTTCTATGTAGTTTCAACTAATCTGCCCTAAAATGCTCCATCAGATGTGTCAAATACCTAGCAATAATATTTTCCAAGTAACCAGTCAATCAGGTGAGCCCACCTGCTGCCAACCCCCAACCCCATCCTGGGGCCTCGGGTCTCCTGGTCCTGTCTTGGCTGCCCCTTGGCGGGCTGCCCATGGTCATCCCGGACTCCGCTGTGGCTCTCCTGCTTGGACACTGTTCACTCATTTGGCTGAAGCACATGCTCTAGGGGCTTGCCAAGAAAGAGTGCTAGCAAGCTGAAGTTTTTTGAGTCCTGCATGTCTGAAAATGGTTATGCCACCCTCACATTTCCTGAATCTTTGGCAATAGAACTATACATTAAAAATCATAGTCCCTCTGAAGTTTTGAAGTATCACTCTTCACTCACTTCCAGTTTCACTGCTCAGAAGTCCTGAAGCCACTGTGATTGCTGATTCTATTTTTATTGCCCTGAAAGCTTGGAGATTCTTCTCCGCGGCCCAAGTGCCGTGCACGATCCCACTGCATGCTCTGGTGTGGTCTGCCGCACTCACTTTGGGTATGTACGCTCTCGGGCCAGGACACTGCTACTTATCATGTTTTGCTTTCTGTCCTTTCTCCTCCTGGACTCCTGCCCTCAGTCAGACATTGGGTCATCTTGACCAAGTCTTTAATTTTGTCTTATTTTTTCTCCTACTTTGCATCTCTCGGTCTTTCTTACCAGCATCCTTTTCAAGATCTATGGAACATCCTCACCTCAGATCTCTGGGGATATTAATAGTAACTTTCAGAAAATTTGTTTTCTGTATCTACCTTTCCTCAAGGTTTGTTTCCTCCCTCTTCCCTCCCCTCCTTCCTTCCCCTCTCCCTTCTGTCTTCCCTTTTCTTTTCTTTGCCTTTGGGTTGTTTTCTTTCATATTGACGCTTCCCTCTCAACTGTCCTTGGCTCCTGGGGAAGCACTGCAAGAGCTCCTTGGGGCTGCCTGCCAACTGTCAGACCCTGGCTTTCCGTGTTGGTGACCTGACACAGGTGACCTCTTCGCTAGGGGATTTCACTGGTACGTACACTGGTTTTCACCACATTCTCCTGTCCTCCACCTTGGACTTCCAAGTATACCTGCCCTCCTCCAGTCTGGTTCAGCTTGCCCACAGCAGTACTGTCCAACAGAACTTTCTAGGACGATGGAAATTTTCTAGCCACATGTGGCTCCTGAGCTCCTGAAATGTGGCTCGTGTGAATGAGAATTAAATTTTTAATTTTATTTAATTTTGGTTAATTTATCTCCTTCCCTATCCCACGTGGTTATTGCCAACCCTACAAGGCCACGTAGCACAAGGGAATCAGTCTACAGTTCCTTTTGTGTTTTACGTGGCAGGCAGGTAAGAGGAGCTGCCTGGACACATGGGACTGCGAAGGAGATGAATACCAAGCACACAGACCTTCAAAATCGGGCCAATGTTAATTCATAAAATCTAAGTTTGGGAAATTTAACATTTATTAATATCAACATATGTGAAGTCAAGCAGAAGAGATGCAGAATCAGTGGACAGTGACAGAATAAGAACAATCATTTTACTCTGTATCATGAACTTTCCCCACATTTAATGTTTTTTAACGCCTTGTATTACATGCTGACTTTAAATGCCTTGTATTAAGGCTTGATTCTAACTAACTGATAGAACACTGCTTTCAATGAAACAGGTTTTTAAAGTCTCTGTTTTTGCTCACTCCAATAAAGCATATTCTCGTTACTTACTCTGTCTCCAGGTTTAAGTAGTGGTTCATTCTTACTAGTCAGTTTATTAAGTAGAGTATAAGCTAGTTTTAAACTCCGACTCCAAAGTTTGCCTAAAATAAAATAAAAATACTAAGCAATGTAAAATTTAAGAAATTAATAATTAACATTTTAATGTAGTAATCATAAAGCCTCATAACATACCATTACCCTATTACTGGAAATTCAGGTAATTTCCAACTAATAACTATTCTGCACAATGCTGTGATGAACATCATAGTTTTCTCTTAAAAATAACTTACAGATTTATTTTTCTTAATACAAAAATAAAGCAGGATTTTACTATAGAAAATTTAGAATATAGAAAAGCCAGAAGAAAAAAGCCAGTATTCTATGTATATATGTGCGTGTGTGTGTACATATACAAATATACACATATACATGTATGCATGTATGTGTAATTTTCAAGAAATGAGATACTTTACCCAGCTATTTTCAATTAACATTGCATTGTGAATGCATTTTCATGACATTAAATATCCCTCAATTATGTCATTTATAAGAATGGCACATAATTCACTTAATCTTTACAACGATTCCTGAGCAGGTCATATCTTCATCTCCATTCTTTACTCTAGAGAGCCCTCAGCTGCTGCAGCAGTGCATGTGGACCTCACGCTGGGCCCAGGGCCCAGGAACCAGGCCTTTGCCCTGTGAGGTCCCTCCTGCCACACGCCCCTCCTGGTGCACAGCCCTGGTGAGTGCGCAACTAAGGAGAGCTTTGCCGAGGAAGGCAGGAGGTGAGACAGAGGACAAGGCCAGAGGCCTGAGGATATCTGGGGAGGTAACAGAGACAGCGGTGTAACGGGACAGGAGGACTGGAAAACCTGAGTCCCCCCTAACTCCTGAAGCAGGCTTAATATCCCCCCCACAGTCTGTCAGAGACACAACAGTCGTCACTCAGTCCCTCTCAAGCTCCTGTGACACAACCACGACAAGGCTGGGCACCCCTGCCCTCCACGTGAATGCACAAATGTCACTGCAATAACATAAAACTCAGGTGTAATACTGTGAAATAAGTGAACTGTGGGACCTGAGAAATAAACAAGAAAAAAATGTCAATGGGAAACATTGTTTTAGCCTCTTCTAAAAGGTTAATTCAAGATAATAACAATTGTAATACATAAAGATTCCCGAATGGAATCCAGCTATGTATACAAAGAATAATGCCTCCTGACCAAGGCAGTTTTATCCTGGGAATGAATGCAAAGAGGTTTAACAGAAAATCAACCTAATTTGAAACATTAGCAGAATAAAGGTGAAAAATCATCTCAATAAATGGCAGAAAATTAAAGCAATTTAATAATCATTCATGATTTTAAAATGATTATAAATGATTTTTTAAAATCCTTCTTAAGCTCTGATGAAAGGAAGCATACTTCCTTAGTGTGACAAAGGGCGTCTTTAAAACCCCAGCAGAAGACACCACAAGATACTGAACGCCTTCCCTCTGAGAACAGAAGCAAGTCAAGGACATCTGTTTTCAACATCTTACTAAAAGTCCTAATCAGTGCAAAAAAGGGCAAAAAGAGGTAAAATGGATGGACACAGAATTGGCATTATTTGCAGATGACATGAGTATACCTTAGGCACCTTCTGTTACTGAATTTGGCAAGGTGCCAAATAATCAATATACAAACACCATTTGATGTCTACATTCTAGCAATAAACAGTAAAAGTTTTTGATGATACTATTGACAATAAGACTAAAATACACACATTAAATACCTAAGACTAATTGTCACAAGAAATAGGCAAAATCTCCCCACAGAAAACCATAAAACATTACTGAGATAAAGTAAAAAGATTTTAATAGATGGAGGGAGACATCATAGCCGTGGGCTGGAATGCTCAACATGCAAAGGTGTTAACTCTCCTCACACTGATTCAAAGCAATGCTGACCAAAATCCAAACAGGTACGTTGTGGCACTTGACAAGCTAATTCTAAAACTAACCCTGAAATACACAGGGCAAGAATAGCTAAGATATTCTTTTTTATACCATCCCACACCATACACAAAACGCATTCCAGGTGGACAGCAAGTCTAAATGCAAAGGGTGAAAGAAACAACACCACTTTCCCAAATTAACAGAGTGACTTCATGATCTCTGCCTAGGGAAAGGGTCCTAAAGGGAACACAAAATGCACAAGCCATAAAAGCAAAGAAGGAGAGAGTGGATGCAGCTTCTGTTCACTAAGCTACCATCACAGAGTGAAGAGCCAGCCACACGGCAGGGAAAGACAGCTGCAGCACACCCCTGGAAAGGACTGGCCTCCAGAGCTGGTAATCAGCTAAAATTGACCAGCCTGACAACGCCAAGTTCTCACAACGATGGGAGCAGGTGGGATGCAGCACTGATGGGGTGAGCGCAGATTGGAAAAGTGTGGTGTTACCTAGTCAACGGGAAGATACACCCCCAGACCAAGCTTCCACTCCTGAGTACTCACCTTTCAAAAGCTTATGCTAGGTCTTCCTAGGAGCTCTGCTTCAAATAGCACAGGCTGAAACAACCCAAATGTCCACCAACGGTATGAAGCATAAGGAAATCCTGGTCTATTCATTCTGCGACAGCAATGAATGAATGAACTACAGCCACTAACATGAATGAATTTTAAAAGCATAACAGTAAGAGACTCTGCTGCTACAGACTGGCACTCCCACCTAAAATGAGTTTACAAACAGAATGCACGAACTATCTGCTGGAGGCAGCAAAGACAACCAGAGGAGTTAGGCTACGGAAGGGGAAAACCCTCAGGGAGCTGAGCTGATCGGCTACGGAAGGGGAAAACCCTCAGGGAGCTGAGCTGATCTGGCACTGGAGTTTTCACACTGTGGGTATTCATGGGCTCTGGCCTCCTGCTGCCGGCGCAGGAGGAGCCCAAAGAGCTTTCATCAGAGATGGGGAGCCCCAAGAGCACAGTCACCTTCGCTCGTAACATGTGCTGAATGCTCAGGCTGTATGCAGCAGGAGGCTCGAAACCCTTTAGGAAATCTCTGAAAAGCAGAGTGGAGTCCTTAAACTGCCACAGGAGACCAACACCAAGGCTGGGAACCCACGGAGGACAGGGACGCATGGATACCCTGGGCCCTAGGGGGAAAGCTCTGGAGAGCCAGAGGAAAGGCAGAGGTGGCAGGGCCAGCCCCCTGGACTGCAGTAATCAGCCACCACTCTATTCTCCCAGGGAAGACGGCATGATCTGGACCCTCCATAACGTGTTTATACACAACACACAACATTCAGTCAAAAAATACCAGGCGTCCCCAGAGAGAAGTTCCCCTGACCCAAACTAAGAGAAATCACAGATAAGAGCAACAGCCCCAAAGGTGACCAGATATTGGTGCTGCCTCACAAAGACTTTCAATTACAATAATTACTGAGTGCACTCAAGGCAACAGAGCAACAGGTGAGGAAAATGTACGGGATGATGAAGAACTTTCCCCAGAGAACTAGAATAGTGATTAGAAGAGAACTTGCCAGGAGTTCCACAGTAGACTAGAAATTTTAGAAGACAGGATTAGGGAATTTGAATAAAGGAAAATGGAAAATATTCAAACTGAAGTATACATAAAAAAAGAATGAAAAATGTAATAGAGAACATTAAAGGCATGAGGGACTCAGAGAAAAGGTATAATGTAAGTGTAACTGGAGTCCCAGAAGGAAACAAGAAAAAAATTGGGGAAGAAGCAATATATCAAGAGATGATGGCTGTAGTTTTCTAAAACTGGTGAAAGACACCATCCTACAGATTCAAGAAGCCCAGTGGACTTCTGGAAAATTTCAAAGAACATCACAGGAAAATTTCAAAGAACATCACATCTAAATATGTCATAGAAAGACAGCTGTGAGCCAAAGAAAAAGAACATTTTTAAAAGCAGCTAGAGAAAAAAAGACATAGTACAGTCAAAAGGACAATAGTCTGGTATCTTCCCAAAAGCCAATAACGATATCTTTATACAGCTGAAAGGGGATAAATGGCCACCATATATAACCTTCAAAAATGAAGATGAAATAAATTGTTGTCAGACAAGTACTGAGAGACTTCTTCACCAGCAAACCTACTATATAACAAACACATAGGAAGTTCTGCAGGCCAAAAGGAAATGATTACACAGGAAAATGTGGGATTGCGGGAAGGAAAAAATAGTAAAACAAAGAGTGAGAACATATGAATGACTTTAAAAAACAGTGGCAGGAATATCTTACGCTGTGTAAATAAATACAGACTTAAACTACAAGACAAGGAGGATGCAAAAAAAGAGAAAGTGTGTCACAGGCTGGGTCTTCAGAGACAGACTCAGACACGCAGAAGGATTACTAGAGGATAAAATCTGTGAAGGGAAAAGGGAGCAGCAGGATCGTGCAGGAGCTGTCACACCACAATGTGGGTCTGACAAAGTCTCCGCAAGCCCAAGACTCTTGACAAGGAAAGTGCTGCTGAGCAGGCATGACCAGGCCCCTGCACCACCACCTTGCTTAGTTACTAGCCAGGGGCTGCCCCACCAAGAGCATGACCTAGGCTTGAAAGCTGAATTTAACAGGTGGAGGCTGTGAGCTAACCACATTCCTTGAAGGTGGGCAATGAGTTCATTTACTAAGGAATTATAGCTAACGATAAGCTATCATAGCCAAGTGGAATTGATTCTACGAATGCAGGGCTGCTTAACATTTGAAAATTAATCAATGTAATTCACCACATTAATGGGGGAGGGGAGAGGAAAAACCACATGATCATCTTGCTAGAGCAGAAAAAGCATTTGACAAAATTCAATCCCAACCACGATAAAAACTTTTAGCAAACAAGGAACAGAAGGGAACTTTCTTAATCTGACAAAGAATTTCTACCCAAAAACAAGCAAACAAAACTACAGAAAGCATCATACCTAATTACCAAAGGCTTTTCCTCAGATGCAGAAAGAGGCAAGAACGCCCACTCTTCAACACTGCTCTAGTCAACACTGTGCTGGAGGTGCTAGCTTGTGCAGAAAGGCAAGAGAAAGAATAAAGGTGTGAGCATTCGAAAGGTCAAAATAACACTGTCATTGGTCACAGAAGACATGATTTTTGTACACAGGAAATCTAAAAGATATATGAACAAACTACTAATTAATGAACAAACAATTAGTACATTAGTAAGATCATTGGATACAAAGTCACTATTTTAAAAATCAATTGCACTTCTATATACAAGTAACAAATTTGTAGAAAAAATTACACCATTTACAGTAGAATAAATCTCATGAAAAATGCTCAAGATTTCTGTACTCAAAAGTATAAGTATACAGCCAGGCACAGTGGCTCACACCTGTAATCCCAGCTACTCTAGACTGCTTGAGCCCAGGAGTTTGAGATAACCCTGGGCAACACAGCAAGACCCCATCTCTAAAAAACAAACAAACAAAAGAGTATAAAAATATTACTGAGAGAAATAAAGGCAGGCCTTTAAAAAGGGGAAAATATTCCACAGTCATAAAATGGAAGGTTCCATAATTATAATATAGGTTCATTATTCCTTATCTGAAATGCTTGGGAACAGAAGTGTTTGGAATTTTGAATTCTTTTGGATTCTGGAATATTTGCATTATATATACTTACTAGTTGAGCATCCCAAATCCAAAAATCAGAAATCCAAAGCTCCAATGAGCATTTTCTTTGGGCATCATATCTGTATTCGAGAAGTTTCAGTTTTTGGAGCATTTTGGATGTTTGGATTTGGGATGTTCAACCTGTAATATCAATTCTCTTCAAATTGAACTATAGATTCAATGCAATGCTAATCAATATCACAGTAGGAATTTTGATGGAAATTGGTAAGTTGATTCTCAAGTTTACTTGAAAATACAAAGGGCCAAGAACAGTCAAGGCAATCTTCAGGAACAATCACAGAGCTAGAGGACTCACGAAGCTACGGTAATTCAGAATGGACAGACAACAGACTGAGAAACAGGGGCCCAGAGCCCACAATAATGTTTTTCACCTGATATATGAAAAAGTAACACTGTAGTGCTTTGGGGAAAGGATTGCCTTTTCAGTAAATGATACTGAGTCAATTAGATATTCATAAGGAAAGAAAATGACTCTAACTCCACACCATAAACAAAATTAAATTCTATCAGGGGTGGGAAACTTGCGGCCCTGAGGCCACCGGTGGCCTTCTGGATCCTTGAGTGCAGCCTTTTGACTGAATCCAAATTCTCCAGAACGAGGGATTTGCTCTGCAAAGTCTGGATTCCGTTGAGGGGTCGCACTCGGGGATCTAGAGGCCAGATGTGGCCCCGAGGTCGCAGATTCCCCACCCCTGTTAGATGGATCATAATACCTAAATGTGAAAAGTAAAACAATAAAGTTTTTTTATGTTGGAGGCTTTCTTTCTGACCTTAAGGTCGGCAAAGAGTTTCTAAACGGGACAAAAAATTAACCATAATACAGGGAAAAAAAACAGATAAATTAGACTAAATTAAATTAGGACTTTTCATTTATCAAAAGCCACAATGAAAAGTGTTAAAAGGCAATCCAAACAGGGAGAGGATATTTGCAAAACATGTATTTGAAAAAGATGTGTATCTGAAATATATAAAGAAATAAAGTATTAGCAAGCAAATAGAAAAATGAGGCAAAGATTTGAATAGTTCATAAAAGAAGATATTCAAATAGCCAATAAGCATATGAAAAGCATCATCAGTCATCAGGCAAACACAAATCAGAACTGTAACCTGACATTGCAACATACTTTCAAGAAAGACTAAAACGAATTAGACAGACAGTACCAAGAGCTGGTGAGAAATCGAACAACTGGAACTCTCTATACTCTGCCTGTGGAAGTGAAAACACTGCGACCCCTTGGGAAAGCTGCTTGGTAGCATGTCCTGAAGAACAATTACACTGTGGTTTACACCCAGCACAAATGCCCACGTAGCTCACCAAGAGACTCACACAGCAATGTTCATGACAGCACTATACACAATAGCCCCGAAGTGGAAGCAACCCAATGTCTATCTACTGGAATGTACATAAATAAGTTCTGGAATATTTATACAATAAAACAATATCCATCGATGAGAATAAACTAACTACAACTTCATACAACAATGGAAGCATCTCCATGTTGAGTAAATGAAGAGAAACATACACAAAAACCACTTTTTATATAATCCTGTTTAGATAAAATTTAAAAACAGGTAAAGCCAGCGGTGTGAGTAGTCAGGACAATGGTTACCCTTTGTGTGTGAGAGGATGTCAGTGCTGGAAGGGGCAAGAGATGAGGGGACGGGGACCTGGCAACACTTTTGCTCTAAGTGCTCCTTACAGGAGTGCATTCGCTCTGTGAAATGCATCAAGCGGTGTACATGCTTACAGTTTCTGTTCCATAAAAACAATATGGAACCAAAAGATGCCAAACACAAAAAAATACATAATTGCACGATTCCATTTATACAGAGTTCAAAATAAGACAAAACTAAACTACATCGTTCAGAATGCATCTACAGAAGATTCAAAACACTCAAACGCTCAGCACCCAAGCAGTGGCAGTCACTGTGAGACAGTGAGCAGTCCTCTCCGGTGGGAGGCAGGGGCACCCAGAGTGAGGTAACATTCTATTTATCTGCCAGCTGTGTTGGTTTCTCAGGAATCTGGTTTACAGCACTTATGCAGCTACATGTCTGTACTGTATACCATGTCACATTTCACAGCTAAGCCAGAAGCACATCATTTCTGTCAATACTTGCCGTAGGTGAGAGTGCAGACGGCCTTTCCGGTCGTGTCCAGGGCAGTCAGGCAGGGGGCTCTGGGCTGGGTGCTGCCCCACCGCTGCAAAGCAGCCAGCAGTGACGGCGGCCAAGGAGCCCCCACAGCCAGAGGCTCCCCTTGCAGCACTGCCATCTGACTTCCCTCAGGCTTGGGCTGATTTGGATCTGGTTGCTGAACTATGAGCAAAATCAAAATTTAAAAATCAGTATGTCAGAGTACAAGGCACATAATCTGTTTTTAAGCATTCATATTTTATAATTCTGTTTTTTAATTTCAACTATAAAAAGCTTACAATAATTCATTTAGATTTTTTTTATCTTATCACAATTACAGACCAATTAACCGAAGGACTAAAGTCATGGTTAATGATGGTTTTGAAATGAAGTTAATAACAACCCACCATCCTGGTAACCTCAGCCTCACATGATAAAGGAAACCCCGAGATGGTGTTTCTCCCACCCTCCAGACTGGACTGTGGCACCTTTAATGCCCACAACCCCAGCACAGCAGTAGCTAACAGCCAGACTCCCACAGCCAGGGGATGGGACCTAGTGACCTGTTCACACAGGACCACAATGAGCACAACCACTTCAGTCTATGCACCTGAACAACTGTCGCCATGTTGAAAGAAAAAGTAGTCTATTTCCAGTAGTTATGTAACTAAAAGGTGCTCAAGCACTAAGAGAGACTGCTCTAAGAAGCATTCATACCATTGAACTCTGAATTTGAAAGGCACTGTCTGATTCCAGAGGGGAAACAGCATCCTAAAGCCATGTCTAGTCCTCAGGTATGGAGGAGGCTGGCCAGTCTGCCACAGCAACCCTGCACAAGAGGCCTGGTGCTGGGCTGGGGCCAGCGTGGGCCCCGGGGGCTCTATCAACACACTCAAATGCTGTACTGCCTTCATTTCTGGTTTATACTTCTTTCTGCTTCTTGCTAGTCTTCTTTTTAAAAAATAAATCTATATTTTTTCTCTCTAAATATGTTTCATTTATAAATGAAATGCTAAAATTCTAAAAAGGGGCCAAATCTATGCTGAAAATTGAATACCTTAAAACCATGAAAAGACAAGAATTTCAGATATAACGTTTAAATAAAAATTTAAATAATATAACCTTAGAAGTATTTTTATGAAGTACCAACCACTGGACCAGATGCCTAGAGAAATGCTAAATCGCTTTAATATGAGCAACAGATTTTCTACCTGCTCAAATAAAGCAAGCAATCCCGTGTGATTCTAAATTCACCATTACAGAGTGACCACAGAGTCTGGAAACAGAGAATACTGCTTCACCGTGTGACAGATAACATGACAGCTATAACCCACGCACGACGCACATTTGCCTGTGTGTTTCCAGACTTCACGGCCACCCTGCTCACACAGACACAGAAGCTCAAAGGCAGACAACTCTCACCTTCCAAGAGTTCCTCAAAATCATCCACAAAGAACTCCTTCAGAGGAGGGCGCTTTGGCCTTTTTAGGGTGTTGAGAAGCTGCTGGATCTTGGAGGACACTCTGCTGTTCACGGGGACACCTGTTACAGGAAGGACAGAGGCACACTGAGGCCAGGACGCATCACACCCTCTGGAGAAGTGGACACAGGCACAAGGCCCGAGGAAAAACCACATGAGTGCAGCAGAATGCACAGATCCAGCCAGGCGCCAGCTCCGTTGAAGAGTCATTCTGGAATCAATTCATTCAACAGCATTTATTGAATGATTTCCAGGAAGGAGGACTTGTTCTAAGCTAGCAGTTTTTAAAGTGGTCTGGGGACCCCAGGAGTGCCCAAGGCCCTTGCATGGGGGCTCAGGGGTCAAAACTATTCCATGATAATGTTGAGAAGTCGTTTGCCTTTTTTCAGACGCTTGTGCCACGCCTGCCAGAAGAGAGACTGGCAAAAATATAAAACAAGCCAATTCATCTCACTAAACATTTGCTGTTCGGGAAATTTTTTCGTAAGTATACGCTATTTATGTTAACATATAATGAGTTTATTGTTATTTTTATTATTTATTTATTAGAGACAGAGTCTCACTCTGTCACCCAGGCTAGAGTGCAGTAGCACCATCACAGCTCACAGCAACCTCAAACTCCTGGGCTCAAGTGATTCTCCTTCCTCAGCCTCCTGAGCAGCTGGGACCACAGGCCAGGCCACCATGTCCCGATAATTTTTGTATTTTTTGTAGAGATGGGGTCTTGCTGTTGCTCAGGCTGGTCTCAAACTCCTGACCTCAAGTGATCCTCCCTCCTCAGCTCCCCAGAGTGCTGGGATTATAGGCGTGAACCACTGTGCCCAGTCTTGTTATTTTTAAATGTATTAATAAATGTTTTTTAAAATTTAGTTTTAATTTCTAATTGGTTAATATCAAGAGGACCTGCACAAACTAAAAGCTCTTTGTCCTCTGTAATTATTAAGAAACATTGTTCTGGGAAATGGGAAGTCAGCAAAAAAGACAGATAAGAGTCTGCCCTCAAACAGTTCACCATTTGTTGGGTGAAACAAACAAAAATCCTGTTGGGAGCACTGCTGTAGAGGAGCCCGGCCCCTGAGCACACACCCACCTACAGGCAGGGAAGGTTCATGGAGCCACCACCCACTGCAAGGGGGACAAGTGGCACCATAATGTCCTCTCACAGCGTTTTTTTCCCTCCAATAAAGATGTCAGTCTAGTACTGCAAGTACTGACACCTCTTTAGTCCCCACTTTAATGTGGAACACTCCCACAGCCATTCTTTGTCCTTTATGACCTTGATTTTTATTAAGTAGAATGCACCTCATTGTGAGTTTGCTTGAGGTCTTCTCACAATTTGATTCCGGAGCTGCATTCCTGGCTGGAACACTACCAGAGTATCATGTCCAGAAACACATGATCTCCACCTACCTTGGTGCAAAGCTGATTTCATCCCCAAAGTGTTGTCTGATTTCTCTACTGTATTGTTACTGTTTTTTTCTGTGTAACTAATAAGCAATGTGTGAGGAGATACTTCAAGACCATGTGAATATCCTGATCCTCATCAAACTTTCTCTCTGAATTTTACAGCCATTGATCATTCTTGCCAGAACAATTCATACTGAGATTGTCCCAAAATAATTGTCCAACCCCAGCACTCTATTTACATTTTCCAGTCAGCACTTGGCATTCTTACCTAGCTATCCATCTGGAAGGACTCATAGACTGCTGTCATGACATCTGTTTATAAGTCATTATGATTCTTTACTATTTTGATGCACAAATTGTCCCAGATTTAGGCAGTGGGTGCTCCTGCAAGTTGACAGGTGACATGGCCTCCATCTTCTCCTTTTTTTTAAAGCACTGCCTGACATTCCGGCATAAGAAAATGTTTCAGAGTCATTTTACACTATGCTGCCCCTGCCCAAGAATCTACCATTTCTCCAAGGAACCCTGGTTTTCTGAGGGGAGAAAGGTATTGAAGACGAAGGTGCAGGCACTGTGTGTGCTCATGGCCACTGCAATGTCTATGCTTTGTTTAGCAGACAGAGCTAAAAAGTATGCACACACATGCACTCACACATGTACATACACTCCTACCTACACAATACACACGTGCACACAGACAAGCATAAGCAGACACATATTCACATCTCAGAAAGCCCAATACTTCCAACCCCAGTCTGCCCCAGGGTCCTCTCTTGCCACCCCCATTCACATCCACAGTGAGAACCCAGGCTCCCACCAACATCAGTTTCCCCCAAAGAGAATGAGCTATTTTGCATTCCCACCAATAATGTATATTTCTCTAACTGTGAAAAAGGTTTAACATTTTATTTAAGAGCTACCTTTATATGTCTTTTTGTGAACTGTCAGTTCATGTTTTTTTGCCTTTTTTCCCTATACCAGGAATCGGCAAACTTTTTCTTAAAAGGCTAAATGGTATATATTTTCGTCTTGTGGATCGCACAATTTCTGTCACAATTACTCAACTCTGCCACTGTGGCATGAAAGCACTCACAGAAGATATGTGACAGGTGGCATGGCTGTGTTTCATTAAAACTTTATTCACAAAAGCAGGCAGCCAGTCCATGAGCCTAGTTTGCTGACCCTGATCCATTCGATTTTGGGTATTTTCCCCTTGGTTTTTAAAAGTTCTTTTTGTATTAGAAATATTAGACCTTTATCCATTACATATATTGTAAATATTTTCTCCCAGTTTGCCAAACTCCTTTTGGCTTTCTTGATGGTATTATTTTACCATGCAAAAGATTATTTTGTAGTTTTGTGTGATCAAATTCATCTAGCTTTTCTTTCATTGTATGCAGATTTTTAGTCATATTTTAAAGTTTTTACCTATAACAAGGTTAAAGAAAAATTCACCAACTTTTTCCTTCTATTCTTCATTCCTTACATTTAGATATCTGATTCATTTGGAGTTTTTCCTTGTCAATAGTGTAACAAAAGAATGTAATTTTAACTTTTTCTAAAAAGCTTCCCAGTGGGTCCCCTTAATATTTATTAAAAGACCATCTTTGCCACACTAAGGTAGAGGCAGCATATTATTTGAAGGCATGCAGTGAAGAGGTGAAGATGCATAGTGCAAATCCTACTGCAATCACTAAAAAACAGTAGAGATAAATAGGTCACAAAAAAAATTAAATCAATAAAAGGTAGAAAAAGTGGAGGGGAAAGTTAAGAAAATTAACAGATAGGTGAAATAAAAATATATATATATTTTCAATGGGAGTGGGAGACAGAGAAAACAATATAACAGGGTCATGGATGTAAACCCAACAGTATCACTAATTACATTGACATAAATGGCTCAAATATTCTAATGAAAAAGCAAAGACTGCTTAAATAAAAAAGTAAGAATGAATAAAATGATAAACAGAAGAAATGTTTTTAATTATAAAGACGGGTACAATAAAAGTAAAAGGATGAAAAGATTTACATATAAACACTACTCATAAAATAGTTGAAGGTACTAAAATATCAAAGATTTTAGAACAAGAAATATCACCAAGAAAAATTCTATAATAATGAAAGGGTCAATTCATTAAGACATAATAATCTTAAATAGGTATAAGCCTCATAACAGAACTTCAAAATACCTGAAGAAAAACTGACAGATCTAAATGAACAAACCGACAAATCCATAATTATAGCTAGAAACTCCAACACCTCTCTCTTAGCAAGTTATAGAACATGTAGACAGAAAATCAATAAGGTAGAGAAGACTCAAACTAAAGTAACAACCAAGTAGATATAACTGTCATTTATTTTTAAAAATGGACCCCAAAATAACAGAATAAACATTATTTTCAAGTGAACACTCACCAAAATAGATCATGTGCTGGGTCTATTTATTTATTGTTATATATATATATATGAAAAGTTATATGTGTATAAATATATATACATATAATATGTATAAAAAGTTTTAATACATTTAAAAAAGTTAAATTATATATATAAAGAAACACATCTGAATATTTGGAAATCTGTTGAAATTAAACAATACACTTCTAGAAAAGATGAGTCAAAATTGAAAGCATAAAGGAAATTTTTAAAAATCTGGAACTGAATATTAAAAATGAAAAGACAATATATCAAAATATGTGGAATGTAGTTAAAACTAGAATTTAGAAGGATATTTAAAGTTGTAAATACTTACGTTAGGAAACAAGAAAGGTCTAGACTCAATGACCTATGAGTCACCTTAAGAAACTAGAAAAAGTGCTGGGCACAGTGGTGCATGCCTGCAGTCCCAGCTACTCAGGAGGCTGAGGCAGAAGGATCACTTGAGCCCGGGATTTTGAGGTTGCTGTGAGCTGTGATCATGCTGCTACATTCCTGCCTGGGTGACAGAGTGTAACTCTCTTTAAAAAAAAAAAAAAAAATCAGTGTATAACCTAGATGAAATGGACAAATTCCTAGAAACACAAAATATACCAAGACTAAGTCACAAAGAAATAGAAAATCTGAGTAGACCTATAGCTAATAAAGAGACTGAATCAGTAATCAAATATCTTTTTTTCTTTTTTCTTTTTTTTTTTTTTTTTGAGACAGAGTCTCACTCTTTTGCCTGGCTGGAGTGCCATGACATCAGCCTAGTTCACAGCAACTTCAAACTCCTGGGCTCAAGCGATCCTACTGCCTCAGCCTCTCGAGTAGCTGGGACTACAGGCATGTGTCGCCATGCCCTGCCAATTTTTTTTCTATATATTTTTAGTTGTCTAGCTAATTTCTTTCTATTTTTAGTAGAGATGGGGTCTCGCTCTTGCTCAAGCTAGTCTCAAACTCCTGAGCTCTAACGATCCTCCCGCCTCAGTCTCTCAGAGTGCTAAGATTACAGGCATGAGCCACCGTGCCCGGCCTAATCAAATATCTCCCAACAAAGAAAAGCCTTGAGCTTGATGGCTGGTGAATTCTGCCAAACATTTAAAGAAAACTAGCACCAATCCTTCTCAAACTTTTCCAAAAAATTGAAAAGGAGGGAACATTTTTAAACTCATTCTATGAGGACAATATTCCCCTGCTACCAAAGCCAGACAAAGACATTAAAGAAAACTATAGACCAATATTCCCTACAAACTTTGGCACAAAAATTCTCCAAAAATACTAGCAAACTGAATTCAGCAGCATATTAAAAGATTACACAACATGACCAAGTGGAATTTACTCCTGGAATGCAGGGATGGTTCAGCATTTGAAAATCTGTCAATGTGATACCTCACATTAACAGAATGAAAGGGGAAAAAACACATATGATCATCTAAATTGCTGTAGAAAAAATATCTGACAAAATTCAACACACTTTCATGATAAAAATACTCAACAAACTAGGAATAGAAGAAAACTACCTCAATGTAATAAAAGTTATATATGAAAAACCCAGAGCAAATATCATACGCAGTGGTGAGAGACAGAAAGCTTTTCCTCTACCCTCAGGAATAAGATAAGGATGCCTGCTTTTGCCACCTCATTCCAACATAGTGACGGCAGTCCTGGCCAGACCATTTGGCAAGAAAATGAAGGGCATTTAAATTGGAATGGGAGAAGTAAAATTATCTCTTTTCAGATTACATGATCTTATATGTAGAAAACCCTAAAGATTCCACAAGAAAAACTGTAAAAGAACTAATAAATAAATTCAACAAATAAGATACGAAGTCATCATACAAAAATCAGTTGTATCTCTATATACTAACGATGAACAATCTGAAAAGGAAATTATAAAAAGTTTCATTTACAATAGCATTGAAAATAACTGACTTAACCAAGAAGGTAAATACTTGTAAAATGATGACTACAAAATATTGCTGAAAGAAATTAAAAAAATAGATAAATGGATATACATCCCATGTTCATGAATTAGAAGTCTTCATATTGCTAACATGTCAACATTACTCAAAGCAATCTACAGATTCAATGTAATCCCTACAGAAATCTCAATGACATTTTTTGCAGAAATAGAAAAACTTACCTAAGATTCATATGGAATATCAAGGAACCCTAAATAGCCAAAAAAAATCTTGAAAATGAACAAAGCTGCAGGACTCTCATACTTCCTGATTCCAAAACTTACTGCTAAGCTACAGTAATCAAAACAGTGTAGAGCTGGGTGCAGTGGCTCACACCTGTAACACCAGCTACTTGGGAGGTTGACGTGGGAGGATCACTTAAGGCCAGGAGTTCAAGACCAGCCTGGGCTATGTAGAAAGATCCTGTCCCTAAAAAGATGAAAAAACATGAGTCAGGTGTGGTGGCACATGCTTATAGTCTCAGCTACCTGGGAGGCTGAGGTAGAAGGAATGCTTGACCCCAGGAGCTCAAGGCTGTAGAATGAGATCCTGTCTCTTAAAAAACAAACAAACAAAAAAACAGTGTGGCACTGGCATAAAGACAGACATATAAACCAATGGAACAGAATAGAGAACCCAGAAATAAACCCTTGCGTATATGGTCGAGTTATTTAGACAAGGATGCCAAGACTATTCAATGGGGAAGAGACAGTCTTTTCAAAAAATGGTGCTAAGAAAACTGGATAGCCACATGCAAAAGAATGAAGTTGGACTCTTACCTCACACCATATACAAAAATGAAATGGATTGGCCGGGCGCAGTGGCTCACGCCTGTAATCCTAGCTCTCTGGGAGGCCGAGGCGGGCGGATTGTTTGAGCTCAGGAGTTCGAAATCAGCCTGAGCAAGAGCAAGACCCCATCTCTACTAAAATTAGAAAGAAATTAATTGGACAACTAAAAATATATAGAAAAAATTAGCCAGTCATGGTGGCACATGCCTGTAGGCCCAGCTACTCGGGAGGCTGAGGCAGGAGGATTGCTTGAGCCCAGGAGTTTGAGGTTGCTGTGAGCTAGGCTGAAGCCACGGCACTCTAGCCCGGGCAACAGAGTGAGACTCTTGTCTCAAAAAAAAAAAAAAAAAATGTTAAAATGATGTAAAAATACAGGGTAAAAATTAATAACAGTTAAAGCTGGATGATGGGTACATTATACTATATTTCAGCTTTTATATATATTTAAAAATTTCAATTATAAAAAGCTAAAACAACCAAAAAATGGTTAAAGTGGTAAATTTTGTTATGTGTATTTTCCTACAAAAAAGCCACCATAAAAAATAGCCAATTAAAAATTAGAATGATAAAGAGAAAAAAATTTTAAAAAATAGAATGAGACCACAAATAGAAAATGAGTTCATATAGAAAATAAAAGGATAGAATAAAATGATATGTGTTCAGGAAAGCAATAAAAACAAATGATTAGGAGTATTACTTTCTTCGAAGAGACTAAAGAAATAGATTTCCTGCTGGGAATTGTTGGTATACTAATACCCTATTTGAAAAATTTTACTTTTCACAGGGAGGGAATATTTAATCTCCAAGAGAACAAGATGAAATTTAAAAATTTGAGCTGATTACTGGAAACACTCCCTGGTCTGGGAGGTAAATATTAAATTATGAAATGGCCTCCTCAGGGAAATTGTGAAAGTCATCATCCAAAATATTAAAAATTAAATCAGATAAAACATTTGATGGGCCTAATGTAGGAAATGATCCTGTTCTGGTTTGGGGGAGACAGACTGGAAGACTTATTGGGGCTTTTCTATTATTTATTATATTTTAAATATCCTGCCAAGAAGCAAAACCCATATGGCACAAGCTCTGAATTGACTATTCAGAATTTCTAAAAAAACAAGGTAAAGTTCTGGTCCTCTTTTGAGTATATTAAACCAGAGGCCCAGAAATGCCCAGATCCTGCACTGCCAAGCAGTCCTCATACTCAGCTGGCTCCAGCCACAGGAAAAGAAAGAGCAGCCTGCAAAACAAAGTTCTCCTTCATTAAGAGCTGAGCAAGCACTTGATATTCCCACAAAGAGGGAAGGGGTCCTTGGCTGGATTGGAGAATGTAGCTTCTGCTTAAGACGTAGGTGAGATTTCATTTCTTTCCACCAAATAGGAGGGGCCTGAGTCTCCGGAAGCCACATGGAATGAAAGAGACGAAGGCGTTGAGCCTGCCCTAGCTATAGGATGCTTATCACAAAAAAACATGCTGTATATAGGCACAGACTTTAAGTACGGTAACCTGCCCACTAGCAAAACCATCCCAACTAAATAATCTGGACTCTAAACAAGAACATTATCAACTCCTCTGCTGAATGCAGGCAATGCAAATGGGCAAAGACTTAAAGCTGCGGGGAGCGAGGAAAGGGCTTTCTTTCCCATTTTCTCTCTCATACACACACACACACACACACACACACACACACACGCACACACACACATATTTATGAGAGCTGACTAAATCTCAGAGATGCAAAATTATTTAATATGTATTCATATATCCGCCTCTTTCAGAAATGAGAAGGCCAACAGAAACCTGAATTAAAAACCTTCATAGGCTTTGAGGACGGATGTCAAAAAGAATGCTGTGGCTTGAAATACAAAGTCCTATCACAAAAGGAGACTTTTCTATGGTTAGAATATAAAGACGAATGTTTCAGTTGGCAAGGATATACTTTAAAAGATAAACGCAGACAAAATTAAGGAAAAAGAGTATATGGTATTAGATGGAGAATACCATTGTCCTCAACATGAAATGAAAAAAATGAACTTTATGAAAGGAAGGAGGGGAAAACTAGAAGGAATATAAAGGAAAAATATATTGAAATGTAGATAGCACAAAGATGATGAAAACCTGAGCATGTCTCAGATAATCCTGGAGCAAGTCATGAATGAAAGGGTACTATCCATTTATTCAGTCATTCATTCAACAGACATTTATTGGGTGTCTATTTTTGTACCACACACGAGTAAGTGGATAAAATAAGAGTTGGGGAGTGGGTGGGATAGATACTGTTCCTTCAAGGTGGGGATGACATACATTCATCTAAGAATCATGCAAATATCTGATTCCAAACTGTGAACAATGCTGTCATGCAAAGAAAGAACATGTTGCTGAGTGAATTGATCTAGTTTGGGGCAGGGAAGGCATCCTTTACGTGGGGTATTTGCATTGTGTGTCTTCATTTGGGTTTTTCCAAAAGCAGACACTAAAATAAGGATTTGGGCACAAGTGACTTATGGTGATCCCAGGAAGCTCCATGAAGGGGTAGGGAAGGGAGGCAGAGAAGGAAGGAAAACCAGCAAAAGGTCCATTAATGTGTAAATTACCACTGTGGGTAACTGCGGCTCAATCCCATGGGAAACTCTCTAGCCCAGCTATGGGCAGAGCATCAACAGTCTCTGCCACATACATACATCTAACAGATAATAGTCATTAAGTAGAGAAAGAGTCAGAGGGAAACTTGAGCTGTGTAGGTGGAGGAAACCAACAAAGACCCTTCTACAAAGGCAGGAGGGAGTCTGTGGTTAGAGGATCTGAAAGAATATACTGAAAGGGAGGGAGAGTAGAACAAGATGAGCAGGGATCAGATCAGTCAGGGCCTTGGGGCCGTGTTAAGGATTCTGGTCTTTGTCCTGAGAGGAAGGCAAAGGCACTGAATGGTTACAAACAGACCTGATCAGATTTACAGAAGACTGGAGGACAGTATCTATGTCCTCATCTTTTTATGTTAATATTTATCTTGATACACTTGTTTACAGCTCAAAATCAGAGGTACCACACTACTAAATATGCATGTGGGCCTGAGAAACACATCAATATGCCTATGTGATGTCTAACAGTCTTCGAGAGTTAACTTTTTGGGAGGCATAGATCCTACATGCGTTCTCTCATTCTTTCATTCGTTGAGCAAGTATTTCTTGAGCACCTGCCACATGCCAGGCACTGTGCTAGGTGCTTGGGGGATATGGCTATGAACAAAGCAGATGAAAGCAGGGAGTCATGGGGACCTCCATTCACGATGACCATGACATGAAAATGGTGCCCATAGATGGTACTGGAAGGTCCCTCCCTTCAAGGAGCTCACATAATGGTGGAAAGGAAGGCTGGCTGACTGGGATGGAGACAAATAAGCAAAAAAAAAAAAACCAAAAACCTAAATATGTGACAATTTCAAATTTTTGATAAATTTTATAGGAGAAAAAAAGCAGATAAAGAAATAGAAAGCAACTGGGGGTGGGGGAAAGGAGAGCAAGGACTACTGCAGATTGCATGGCCAGGAAAACCTTTCCAAGGGAGGATGTTGGGCCTGAGAAACAGAGAGCCACAGGAAGAGCCAGGGAAAAGCCTGCCAGCAGGGGGAATGACATGTGCTAGGATGAAACAGCAAGGACACGGTGAACAGGACCTCAGTGAGGTGGGTTGGAGCCAGATCATGTGAGGCCTTTTAAGCCATGGTAAGGAGTTTGAATCCTATTCTAAGTGTAATGGAAAGCTGCTAATGTGTCTAAGAAAAGAGTAAGGGCTGTGATTACAGGTTTAAAGGCTCACTCTGGCCACTATGTAGAAAATGTACGGGAGGGAGATCAGAGCGACCACTCAAGAGGCTATTGAATAAGTAATCCAAGTGAGAAGACAATAGCTAAGATTAGGGCCTGATGATGGAGACAGAGGGAAGTGGATCAATTTGGAATCTATTTTAGAAACAAACAGAACTTAGTGTTAAGTGAGTTTTTGCAGGAGGGGAGTAAAGGAAAGTGGAAAATCAAGGCTGACTCCTAGTTTTTAGGTTGAGCAACTGGGTGAATGACGATATCATCTGATGAGATGAAAAATGCTGGAGCAGAAATAGATATTGAAGGAAGAATACAGAGTCTCGCATTGTGCATGTTAATTTGAAACGTCTACTGCACATGGATCTACAAGTCTGGAGCCCCAAGCACAGGTCTGAGCTAAAGATTTGGGACTCATCGGCCAAATTTGGGAATTTTAAGCCTCAAGGTATGAGGAGATCAGCTAGAGAGAGAATGTGTACAGAGAAGAAAAGAAGTCCCGGCAGAGTTCTATAGGATGCTGAATTTAGACGTCAGCTAGAGAAGGAGGTAGCAAGGAAGACTGAAAAAAGAACATAGAGAGGCAGAAGCAGAATGATGGGATGGCAATTTCCAGACTCAAAGAGGAGTGTACGTTTAGAAAAAGAGCAGCCAAGTGTCTAAGAGAGGTTGAAGAAGAGGATGGAAAAGGCAGTGTTTGTTTTGAAACGTAGAGGTCATTGGTGATGTTAAAAAACAGTTTCAGTGGCATGGTAGAGACAGATGTTGGGGAGGAGAGACCTCGTAGTTCTTAGGTGGGACACCTGTAACAAAAGACAGATTAACAAGAGAAAAACAAGTTTGTTAACAGATGCAGTGCACATCACCTGGAAGAAACCTCAATGAAAAATAAGTCAGTGGCTTGGAACTCTGGCTTATGCAGCATCTTTAACAAAGAACAATAAATTCGTAGGGAAAGGACAAAGGAAAGCAGTTTTAGGCTTCCAAGGTCAGGACACTATTGAAAGGTTTATGGGAGGAAATGAATGGAATAAGGTTCATTTGCAGATTCCTCTGGTGCCATATCTGGGCTGATAACAGTCTAGAGTTGTCTCCAGTAAAGGAGAATTTATATCCTGTCTTTAGGAAGAAAAGGGGTTGGATAGAGCTTTCCCTCCGTTTGCTGCTTCTTAATTGCCTTCAGCTCAAAAATATTTTTTATGTCAAAGAGGCATATTTTGGCTGAGCAGCAGTGCAAGTCTGAAAAAAAGGCATAATTAGGAGTGATATTCTTGTTTTCTTCAGATGCCAATCTGGAGGTGAGTTTAAAAGCAATTTAGAATTGAGGAAGTAGAGATATTACATATAGGCATTTCATTTGAGTGGTTTTGTGTTTAAGGGAACCATAGCAGTAAACGGGTGGTGGAGGAATATATGTGATCAAGAGACAATTTTCTTTCTTCTCTTTCTTTAAATGTAAGATAGTAGAGTCTGTTTATATAGTGATGAGAATGATCTGGAAGCAAGGAAAGAATTAGATAAAGCAGGAAACATTGATGATGTGGGGATAGGTTACCTCCAAGAGGCCAGTCCTAAAGAGAAGATGAGATTCAAAAATGAAAAGTTTATCTTTTTTATTGTGGTAAAATACATATAACAAAATTTGCTATGTTAACCACATTTTTTTTTTTTTTTGAGACAGAGTCTCACTCTCTTGCCTGAGCTAGAGTGCCCTGGCATCAGACTAGCTCACAGCAACCTCAAACTCCTGGGCTCAAGTGATCCTGCTGCCCCAGCCTCCCAGGTAGCTGAGACTACAGGCATGCGCCACCATGCCCAGCTAATTTTTTCTGTTTTTTTTTTTTTTTTAGTTGTTTAGCTAATTTCTTTCTATTTATTGTAGAGACGGGGGTCTCACTCTTGCTCAGGCTGGTCTCGAACTCCTGAGCTCAAGCAATCTTCCTGCCTCAGCCTCCCAGAGTGCCAGGATTACAGGCGTGAGCCACCATGCCAGGCCCTATGTTAACCATTTTTTTTAATTATTTCAGCATATTATGGGGCTATAGATGTTTAGGTTACATATGTTGCCCTTCCCCCTCCTCCCCCCATGTTAACAATTTTTAAGTGAACAGTTCAGTGTTATTTACATACGTTCATAATACTGTGTAGTCATCACCACCATCTATCTCCATAACTCTTGTAAAACTGAAACTCTATATCCATCAAACAATAATTCCCCATCCCTCTTTCCTCTCAGTCCCTGGCAACCATCATTCTATTAAATATTTTCTGTCTCTATGATTTTGACTACCCTAAGTACCTCATATAAGTGGAATCATACAGCATTTGTTTTTTCTGACTGCTTTATTTCACTTAGCATAATGTCCCCAAGGTTCATCCGTGTTGTATTAACAGAATATTGCTGAATTTCCATGAAAAGTATATCTTTTAACAGGTTCAAGGACACTGTTTCCATTTGCTTACTAAGTTCTTAATGTATTATTTGTTGCATTTAGTTCAAGGGAGAGAAGGTTTACAGTGACACCTCCCAGGCACCAGATGGCGATGTTCAGCTGCTGGTCTATTTCTGACACCTGAGAGCCCCTTCCCAAAAGCTAGTACATGAAAAGCACTTTTGTCCTTCCAAGTTGGATGGAGGTGACCCTAGGGCAATTGGAATTGTAGATGACTTTCTGGTTTGGCTCTTTTAGTGGAACTGCCACTCCTGGTTTGGGAAGAATAGAGGGTTTATGCATTTAAAGAGGACATTGTGATACAAAGGACAAAGGGTAGAGAACATTTCTCAGAATGGGCTTGGGGAGGCAGCAGTTTACCTGCCACTCAAAACCAGGAGGAACCTGCCAGACAATAAATAACACTGACGATCAGGGAGGAGCCCAGCATGTTTACTAACGTGGAAACACTGATCAAGCCAGAGTTTCTGTTGTGTTGTAGGGTGAAGGCAGTTGTGGGGATTGGCCCCTCAGCCTGTGGCCTTCCAGTGACTCACGAGTGGGGCAGCACCGCTAGGCTGGACAGATTAGCATCTGTGCTGTCACCACTGGTTTTCCTTTATGGGCCTCTGAATCTCTGCCCTAGTTGTGCTGAAATAATCGCTTGATCACATCCTTCCTTCCTTACATCCCAGCCCAGATCTGACTTGGGAGCACGTCCCTCTGAGCAGCACAATAACCCAGCCAGCCCCACCCTCCCGTTGACTAACATTGACAGTACTTGCTCAAATATCTTTATGACCTATTTACTCTATCCTGCTGTGCCTTTCCACTTTTATGAAATGGTCAATAACCCAATCCTATCCTTGCAAATTGATGTGTACTTCTGGCTTGGCAAGGGCTTCTCCTATTTCCTCCTGAATCTTTGGAATTATCCTGGTGAGGGATCTTGGTTTTGATTTTAACCAAAAATTTCCCCCTTATATTTTCCATAATCTTTACTCATGCTCAGGTCTCCTTTGTTTTGAAAAAGCATCTTTGCTTCCACTGCACCCTCAAATTACCATTTTATTTCTTGCTTTCCTTTCTCTGCCAAATTTCCCTTTTTCTTCTTTAACTCTTTTAAATCTGTTTTCAGTCAGCTCTAGAATTGTCCTCTGCAAGATTAACTATTCTGAATTTTTCTGTCATTTGATACTGCTGACTAACTACTCTTCCTCTTTCTTGAAATAATTTCTTTCTTTCTCTCCTTTTTTCTTCTTTTTTTTTCTTCTTCTTCTTTGGCTTACCTGACCCTGGACTAACCTGATTCTTTTCTGAACTCTGATCCTTTCTTCTCTGTTACCTTGGATGACTCTTCTTCCTGCTTCTGCCTTTGGGGAGCAGTTCCCCAAGGGTCAGCCTCTTTTGGTGGGGGCTGAGCCATCCATTAAGGCTCGCCTTTACGTTAATGATTTCTCCGTGTGATCTGATCCTCTCGCAAGACTGCCAGACTTATTCATCTAAACGCCCTCTAAATGTTTCCACTGGATATGATGCTTTCACCTCAAGTTCAGTATTTCTTTTTAAAAACTCTTCATCTTTCCCTTGCTCCCTGCAATCAGCTCCTCTCAACTTCTGTTTACCAGTTCAGGAGCTCCACTGTGACCACCTTTTTTTCAAACCTAGGTTTTAATTGCAGTTCTTCCCACATACCAACTGTGAGGCTTAAGACAAGTTATGTAACTAGATAACCAATCTAACCATCAGTTAACTCACATTAAATAAGGAGCGTAATAAAAACTTGGGGTTATTGTGAGGAACATTTAAAGTGCCCCGCACTGCACCTGGAACATCAAAAATACTCTGAAGCTTTTTGCTAATAAGTGTTTTGAAATCCCTGCACCCTCTGACCTCTATTGCTTACCTTATCAGCCAAATGTTTTTTCTCACATTTAAGTTATAAACAGATTCGAAACCAACCTTCCAGATTCCAAATTCTTTCAATCCATTCTACATGTTTTTACCAGATTAATCTATTTGAACATTGCTTTCATGAAATTACTACCATGCACCAAATTTTAAATGGCTCCCTGTCTTTTACCTCGGAGACTAAACATCCATCCTTCCTGGGCTGGCCTCACTCTGTGCTCACTCTCCCCCTGAGCATTTCCTCCTCTCTTCTCCTGGCTGCTGAACACACCATGCTGACTTCTGCCTTGTGGTTTTTCCATACTACTTCTCTTGATGGCCCTGACTCCATCTTCTCCTTCAGGTCCGCTTAGCTTTATCTTCTTCATAAAACGTTCCATGACTTCGTTACTCACTTTCTTTCAGAGTCTAGACTATCACTGTCCTTAAAATGGATCTGTACCTCACCAGTTAGGCTTTTGCTTTGCTCCTTTCCCTCCCTCCTGATTTTTTTCATGAATCATTTTTAAAATCACAGCTTTACTGAGATATAATTCACATGCCATAAAATTCAGTCTTTTCAAGGTACAATTCAGTGGTTTATAGTATATTCACAGACTTGTGCAACCATCACCACTGTCTAAATTCAGAGCATTTTAGCGCCCCCCAAATAAACATTGCACTCATTAGTAGTACTTCCCACTCTCTTCTCACCTCCCTCCCCAGCTCCTAATAACCACTAATTTACTTTCTGTCTCTGCGGTTTTGCCTATTCTGGTTATTTCACATAAATGGAATCATATAATACTTGACTTTTTGTTTCTGGCTTCATTCACTTGATTTCATGATTTCAGCATAATTTCAATGCTCATCCAATTTGTAGCATGCACCAATACTTCATTCTTTTCTTAGGCTGAATAATATTTCATTGTATGGATATACTAAAATTTGTTTATCCATTCATTGCTTGAAAGACAGTTGGGTTTTTCCATCTTTATTAGACATTATGAATATTCATGTATGTGCAAGTTTTTATGTGGAGATATGTTTTCAGTTCTCTTAGGTATATACCTAGGAGTAGAATTGCTGGGTTATGTGATGTCTTAGTTTGTTTGTGCGGCTATAACAAAACACCATAAACTGGGTGGCTTATAAACAACAGAAATTTATTTCTCACAGTTCTGGAGGCTGGGAAGTCCAAGATCAAGACACCAACAGATTCGTGTCTGGTGAGGGCTGCTTTCTAGTTCGCAGATGTTGCCTTCTAGTTGTGTCCTCACAGAGTGGAAAGGGTGAATGAGCTCCCTTTGGCTTCTTTTATTAGGGCATGAAACCTCTCAGAAAAGGGATTAGTGATCTAACCAAAGGGAGCCCTCATAATCTAATCAAAGGTCCTACCTCTTAATACCATCCTTGGGGTCAGGATTTCAATATATGCATTTGGGGAGAATACAAACATTTAGACAATAATATAGCATAACTCTGTGTTTAACTTTTTGAGGAACTGCCAAACTGTTTTTCAAAGCAACTGACCATTCATATTCCTACCAGCAATGTATAAAAGTTGTAATTTTTCCACATCCTAGCCAACACTTGTAATTACCTTTTTTATTATAGTCATTCTAGTGGGTATGAAATGTTATCTCATTGTGGTTGTGATTTGCATTTGCCTGATGATGAATGGTGCTAAGCATCTTTTTTATGTGCTTATTGGCCATTTGTATATCTTCTTTGAAGAACTGTCTATTCATATTCTTTGCCCATTTTTAATTGAGTTATTTGTCTTGGGTTATTGTTGGGTTGTAATAACTGTTTATATATTTTAGATACGAGTTCCTTAAAAGATATAATGTAATATGCAAATCATTTTCCCAGTCTATAAGGTGCTTTTTTCCCCATTTTGTTGCTGTCCTTTGAAAAATGATTATTTTAAGTTTTGATAAAATTCAATTTAACTATTCTTTCTTTTGTTGCTTATGCTTTAATGTCTTATCTAAGAAGCCATTGCCTTGTCTAAGGTTGCAAAGATTTAGGCCTAGGTTTTCTTCTAAGAATTTTATAATTTTAGACCTTATGTTTAAGTCTATGATCCATTTGTAGTTAATTTTTGTGTATGGTGTGAGGTAGGGGGTCTAATTTCATTCTTTTGTATGTGGATATCCTTTCTGACATTTTAAGTATAAGCCTCCTGCATTAGATAGACGTTCCTAAAGAGCTTGTGACATGTGTTATACATTCTACATGTCTGCCTCAATGCCCTGCCCTGTGCTAAGTTCACAATTAGCTACTATGTTTGTGTAGAGGTGCGTGAACACTTCATTTTATTGTGGGGGTTCAAACATTTCACAAGATAGCCTGGTATTCAAACTTGAGTCAGAGGGGAAAAAAGTATCACCCAGTACGGTTTTCTACAAAAATCTTTCTGTAACAAAAGCAGTAAATGCAAGCAGTGCACTTCTTTCCCCCTGAAGTAGAGATTTCATTGTTATCTCAGAGCTCTTCTTTCAGTCCATGTGAAAGTAGCTCTATTCCTACTAAATCTTCCTTGTTTCTCAGTTTGCCAGTCCTTTTCTTGATTACAGTCACTGCCCAGTTCTATCCAAAAAGTGGCTTCTGCATCCTTCCTTTCCATTATTAGATCAAACCCCAGGCCCCTTGATTTCTACCTCCTTAGTAGCTTTATTGGCATGTTCCATTTGGGGCAATCCCCGAGACAAGAAGAAAATTCTGCTCACCTGGTATTTGACAGAAATAATTAATATTTCATCTTGCTGGCCTCATTTGCATTTCTTAAACCCCCTCCTTACACATTCACACTCATACAAACCTTCTCTTATTTTCTTCTGTCCCCAACCTCTCTCCTTCTTTCAAACCCAGTGGTTATATTTTGTATTGACCTGTTAGAAATACAAAGCACAGCGTAAACAAGCTCAGAGAAAAAGCTAAAGTCAATTTGAGGATTACCAAGCCCAAGGGCTGTATTTGACGGCAGATCTGTGAGGTATCGTTCGGTCTAAATCTAAGTTCAGTGCTTGGTACCTTATTTGGATATTGCTGCTTTCAATGCTTGAGCTGTTCTTCCAAACACTGGAGTTCTCGGCTACTTTTCAGTATGATGTAAGTACCACAAGTATTGCATTGTCTTAGTGGTTCTAGTGGGGGATTTCTACATTTGAATACACTGGAAAACCTTAGGTGGAAGTAAACATTTAAGAAATGCACTCGAAGGCCTCATTTGATAAACTAGAAAAAAGAATTCCAGTTTCAGAGATTCCAGTCTGACTCGCCTTTAATCTTCAAAGCAAACAACAGCTTGAAATACTCAAAAAGAGGGTCTGAAGGTTCCAGTTGCACTCATTCTAATCTAATTATTCCTCCAATGGTACTTAACTGAGGGCGCCTGCCTTCCTGTGCATGATATTGCTTAAACATAACTGCTGACTTTCTAAAGCTAGTAAGGCCTCTTATAAAGCTATACTTAAGCTATTTCAAATGTTAAGAAATGGGGTAGCTATTTATAATATTAAAATTCCCCCCATCACTAAATGTAGGGAACATTCATAGAAGTGGATTAAAGACAGCACGGTAGTCAGAGCAGTAGGCATTGCGGTGGAGGGTTGTCAGAAAGTACCTCTCACTGGAGAGTGGGAAAACAACTAGAATGTGGAAACTGAGTATACATGCTCCTCAGCTTATGATGGAGTTACGGTCCAATAAACCATCATAAATTGGCAATATCATAAGTCAAAAATGCATTTAATACACGTAACCTATCAAACATTATGTTATAGCTTAGCCCAGTATACCTTAAACATGCTCAAAATACGTACTCTATAGTTGGGCAAAATCATTTAATACAAAGCCTGTGTTATAATCAAGTGTTGAATCTCACATGCAATTTATTGAATACTGTACTGAATGTGAAAAAGAGAATGATTGTAGTGGTACTTGAAGTTGTAGTTTTTACTGAAAGCATATGGCTTTCACACAACCATGAAGTAAAAAAATCGGAAGTCAGGGACTATCTGTATTAAAAGGGTTTCTGAGCCACGACAGTCAGCTTCGACAATTTTGTCTGAGGAAAGGGAATATTCAGGAGGGACAAGTATATTTTGGTTCTATAAAGGCATATGTGAGAAGCCACAGTTATTCAGAGCTTACTGGAGCATGTGCAGAGGTCATTAAGGTACAACTCTTAGCTTCATTCCCAGTTCCATTTTAAATCTGCCCTCCCCCTTAAACTTCCCAACCCCACCCACTTTTTTTTCTTGTTGTGCCACTTACATATGCTATCTCATAGTTTATGCATCATTATACATTGCCATAAATCTTTTGGGGATAAGGTGGGGAAATAAACAAATACGTAAATTTTAAAAGTGGGGATTTTCCCAACAATGAGATTTCTCCATGGGACAGACCTATTGTTTCTTTAATGGCATGTACAGAAAAACTCAGATGCTGGATGCACTTCTGGGTGGTGACAGAAAAGTCTTGTATGCAAAGTTTCTGAGTTTGTAGAAAATAAAGGATAGAAGAAAAAAAAAACTCCCATGATCTCACCACCCTTCCAGTCTTTTTTCTCTGAATATTTAAAAATAAATAAGCTTGTGATTTTACAGCTGTATGTCCACTTTTGCACAGTTTTGTACCCTAACAAGCAATTTTCTATTTTATTAAAAATATTTTCCTACATACTTTCAACACCATAATTTACATAAACACTCCCTCCTCTCTGGACATTCATACAGCTTGCAAGTGAACTATGCGGGACATCCATGAGTAAAAATAAATGGAGGAGTAGAGAGACTAGAGACTGAAGGCATCAATTTCTCCATGATGACTAGCTAAAAACACTGTAGTGGTTTTCCCTAATTTTTTGTGCCAAACCTCTGGCATCTGACTAAATTTCGCTTCTTTCACTCCTTTAAGGGTCTCTCCGCTTTCTTGAGGTCCCTAATCTTGTTTCTCAGTTGTGTCAATAAACAAAGGGTTATTGCCTGGTGGCTTCCCTTTCAAAGTGTTTGAGACAGTTCGAGAAGACTATGAGACTTTTAAAACTGGGGTGTTATAATTAAGAGAGATCTTACGTGAGTCTTCCTGACCTACATTTTTTGAGCCGTGCATCTGCTAGCGGGGCAGTTACCCTGGCTTCTTGTTTCTGAACCGAGTCCCCTCAACACAGTACAACAGTAAATGGGGGAAGTGGAAGAAAAGTAGGGAACAGAAGGACCAGTTTTCCATCACTGGTCAGTCTTCAACAGGTAAAATTCTTTAGCTCTTCCCTGTCCCTGCAGGCACCGTTCCAGCGTTATTAAAATTCTTCAAGGTGTGGCTGAGGGTGGGGTGGAGGACGTACATCCATCTGAAAGCTTTCATAGACTGTTAGTTTGAAATCGCATATAAAAATACTCAAATACATGCAAAGAGCTGGAGAGGCTGGGGAAACGGTTTCTGAGTAAAATTCGTACAGCTGAGTTGTGTCTTTCCCCCGCGCCTCAAACGAGAGCATCGCAGAACACGTTTGACTAGCGTCTGGTGGGAGCTTCCGAATAAGTTAAGGACGCCTGCAAACTCCTGGGAGTCCAGTAGGAGTTGCTGATAGTGCCGGACATTGCTGGCAAAGCAATTTTCGTGGTTCACCTCCCTCTTGGGTTTTCTCATTCTTTTGTGGGATGTTCATGGAGCTGGCTTGGGCATTTACTTTTTAAAGTTTCTACATCCCAAATTCCTCTCTCCAGCTCCCGGGGTGCGGCACGTCTCACAGCCCTGAGACTTTTGGACTCACTCCAGGTGTGGGGAGGGGGCAGGAGGACTTTGTTCCCTGAAAACGACCTTGCTCTGGGAATTTCCTGCGGCCGTTTCTCACGCGCAAGCCCCCTCCTCCGGCTGGGAGCACAGACACCCACCAACGCGGGCCCCCGCAAAGCCGCAGCCGGGGGCGCGGAAGGGCGCGCCCCTCCGCTCCCCCGGTCCCCCAGGGGAGGCCGCCCGCGCTCCCTCCGCTCCCCCTCCTCAGGGCCGCCGCCGAGAGCCCGGATGTTGGATTCAATCCCTGCGCTGGGTCCTTCATTTCCATAAAAGGGCAGCACTCCGCAGGGCTGAGATTGCCGCCGCCGCCGCCGCCGGCGCCCCCCGCGCCCCCCCGCGCAGCCCCCTCCCAGCCGCGCGCCCCCGCACTCGCCCCGGAGGCTGCGCAGCCCCCTCCCCGGAGCGCGCCCGCCGGGAGGGTGGGGGCGGGGGCGAGGCCGGCCGGACCCGCTCCGGTCCGCTCGGCGGGGCGGGGGAGGAGGGAGCAGGCGCGCCCAGCCCCAGCCGGACTCGGGCTGAGGGGGCGGAGAGAGAGGGGTGGAGCGCGGGCCGCAGGCGAGGGGCCGCGACGACGGGACTCCATTAGCGGCTCCGGCCCGGAGCAGCGCTTCGCCGGCTGAGGAGCGGGACGCGGACGCCGCCGCCCCGCTAGCCGCCACCCCCACGCCTGCTGCCGCGCGAGCCCCAGGCCCGGAGTGCGAGGAGCGCGCGGTGAGCGGCCGGGACCCGGGCTGGGATCCGAGGGGGAGCGCGGGTGGGGAGGAGGAATGTTAAGTCTCCGGCGGCTTCTCTCCCGGCCGGGCAGCTGAAGCGCGCCGCGGTCCGCTAGGCTGGGACTGTGCGGGGCGGACGGGCGGCGCCGGGGCCGCCGAGGACTCAGAGGATCGCCGCGGGGGTGAGCGCGGCGCGGCCGCCGGGCAGGGGCGCGGGGCGCAGAGTGCTGCCCGCAGCCCGGCCCCACCGCCGCCCGCCCGAGTTTGCGCGGAACCCCCGGGTCCGCCGCTGTCTCCCACCCCGCGGCCGACACTGCGAATTCGGTGGGATTTGCTTTCCTTTGGGGGAGTGACGCTTACGAGAGCCATTTCCTCCGCGCTCGCAGGAAGGAGCCATGGCTCTGGACGGGATAAGGATGCCAGATGGCTGCTATGCGGATGGGACGTGGGAACTGAGTGTCCATGTAACGGACCTAAACCGCGATGTCACCCTGAGAGTGACCGGGGAGGTGCACATTGGAGGGGTGATGCTGAAGTTGGTGGAGAAACTCGGTGAGTAGCATCCCAGCCGCGTCAAAGTCGCGACTTCCCAGAAAGGAGGGGGGGAGGAGAGGGAAGAGACTTGCGGCTGGGGGAGGGGCGAATTTTGGAAATCTGGAAATCTTGACATCCCGCACATTCTTTTTTAAAAATTTAAAATTTTGAGATATTTAAGCAGATAGACCTGTTCCCCTTTGCATCGTGTTTTGTTTTATTACTCTTTGAATTTTCATAATGTGATTCGAGTCTTGCAATTACAAACTTAATTGCGTAGTTACGGGGGCGGGGAATTCCTTAATTGTTAACATCTACCTACTTCAGTGAAAGAAATGAGGAAAGTATGCAAATGAATGTTGGGAGGATGATATAGGGTCTGTGGTCATCTATTTCTTAAGTATGCCTCAATGGTGACGTTTGGTATTGAGGATGATACAAAATCCATTTAAGAAAAAACGTACTGGTAAATGTGCAACTGCTGGCGCCAATATGAAGTTTTTGTAGCTGTACTGTTACGTGATTGAGTGCATTAAAATGTTCCAGTCATCCACTCTTACGAGGGGTGGGGCACTGTTTGACAAACTTGGTGTCTACATAGACCGTGTTCGAAGTAAACTGTTTCGAGCGTTCAATTTTATGTTAATAGCATGCCAGTGAAATAACTTTGTGTTAAAAAGCATTTTATTGAACTAATTCGAAGTCGACAGTATTTGCTTGAGTATAAATATATACTGGATTGATTCTGACTCAGTTTTAAATAATCGGGTATCTTACAATACGAAGTATAAGAATTTTGCACTACACATTTTGTCATGAATGAAACCATTTTTTAGCTGGAAGAACCAACTAAAGAGATCATTTTTCATAAGAGAAATGCTCAGAGGACTGTCTTCATGAGCTGTAAAGTGCTTTTTGTATATAATGCAACTGTGGAATAAGGTGATATGTGTGGCATTGTCTTTCTAGGTTTTTTGGTTTGGGGGCTTTTTTGAGGGGTTTTTTTTCTTTGGTCTTTTTTAAAACACAGCATTCATTCTTCAAGCCACACTGGAAAAGTAGAGAAATGATTATTTATCAGGAAGTCTATTTCTTATCAGGGGATTATTGTATACCTACCATATAAACTTACTGAAATAGCTCTCTGATACAATTTGCAAAATAAGGCAGAATTCATTTAGGTGGACCTGCCTTCTGCTGCTGTAGGAAGTTTAATTGAAGGATCAGAAAGAAGCTCCTTACAAGGTAGCCTCCTCCTAAGACTGGTCATTGTTTGGCTCTGGGAGACGTAGCCTAGGAAAGAGAGCCCTCCTAGGTAACCCTTTGGAAATTAGGTTTCACCTTATTGCTTAACCAATTAACTGGCAGTTAACAGTGTTTTTATCTGATTTGAATAAGTAAATCTCTGTTTGCAAAATGTGTATGAACCTTTTTCGTCTAGTACTGGTATGGAATTATTTAAGGATGGCAATATCAAATACGATGTTTATATTTCCTTTGTTCTCAAACAAACATTTGTATCAGATTATCAAATATATGATAAATGGGCCTTAATACATTGGTCTCAATGAGATATTATTTATATTGCAAAAAAAGCTGTTGAAGGTTACTGAGACAACTTGTAGTTCTTGAAAGCCAGGCTTTATCCAATGAATAAATAATGATTTCTATATTTATTTTGCATTGATTAGAACTGTTTATTATAGATTCACAGTCATAAATAGAAAGATGGAGAATAAATTGTATGCAAACAGAATTGATGTTAATTTTAAGTGACTATAATCTTAATCTTTTTTAATGCTGATACATTTTTAATTTTCTTATGCAGAGAAAGAAGCCTATCAAGGTAGGAAGTGCTGTGCATATGGGAACCTTGCATCTTTCTTGAGTTGAGCAAATATGATTCCTCTTGTGCTTTGAGTTCAAAATAGAAAGTACTTTTCAGCATAATTCTGACTTTCCTGTTTGGTAAAAGTAGAGTTAGACGATTTTTTGCTCCTGGTTTTTAGGACAAGATACTTTGAATAGTAAACTATTTTGTTAACCTGTTGGCAAGTAAATAGAAGAAAAATTCAGCAGGAAAGCATTGAAAACATCCACAAACCAGGCTAGTTAAATGACAAAAGAACTTCGTAATTTTTTAGAGTTGCCTGAAACTGGAATGGCTTGCCTTTTGAAGCCCTGAGTTCTGTCGCTGAAGGTATTAAGTAAGGCACAAACTGGATGACTGCTTGCCAGCAGTGGCTAAGGTAGACTTGCATTCTAGACAAGAGGTGGAGATCACCGGTAGGGATGAGATGGCCTCAGAGCATTGATGGGCAATTAGCAGAATCAGACTACTGTGGCCTTGGAGCAATATTATGGCAGAAGGTACAGCACCGTTAACCTACATCTTCAAACTCCAAACTCTCTGATAACTTCCTAATCTTGTTGGAACCATTTTATGTTAAGTTTGTCTTCGCATTTAATGTTGGTGACAGCAGTGATTTCCCTGGAGTTAATAGATCCCAGGATGACTCCTCTCCTCAACATTGTATTCACATTTGTGTGTGTGCACGTATGGAAGTTTCTGGGAAGAGGCTTGTTTGCTTTCATTGGTTTCTCAAAGAGGCCTGTGATCAAAAAGGTTATGACATAGCTCTATAGTGCGGCCCCTGAGCATCAGTCCTATTGGGAAGCTACAGTGTTTATCTCAGACTGAGGCATTTTAATTAAGTAAGACAAAAACATAAATAATGTTTCCTCAGTACTGGTCAGCAATATCTTTGGATTTAGTTAGAATGTTTTTTTCTCCTCATGTGTCAACTTGAATTAATTAGAATCTTATAAAGAACTTATGCACCTCAGTTATGGTCATTAAAATATGATTCTTAGATTTATGACTTCAAAGACCTACAAGTTCTCTTTTAAATCTTAGTATAAAACACATTTGTCATTCTGCATTAATCTTTTCAAAGAAAATAAAGACTGTATGCCATGAAGAAGTGAGCTTTAGGGAATTATATCCTGATGCAAATAAGTCTTTTTCATTTGTGCCTCAGTCTGTGCTGATACTAGACAAATAATTGATCCCCTCAGTGTTTATACCTCATCTTGAAAATGAAAAATTGTTTTCACCCATTTATTTTGTAAACATCCAAATTGAAAGCTTTAAATGGAATTTTTAAAATTTAGTGTTTTTTTGTTTAAAACAAATTTCAAATGTGTATAGTGTTTTTTAAAGAAAAAATATAAAACATTAGGGATAACGATTATAAAAACAAGACATCAGAGAATGAAACTGTAAAATAATTGTGTTACAAATTGAATTTTGTAAAGAATTGGGAAAAATCCCAATTTTATGGGATTCTTCTGGCAGTCTTTGAGAAGGATTAAAAAAAACCTTTGTACTCAGTAGGATTCAGAGTTTAGTCAGCATTGAGGACTCTGAATACCAAAGAGATGGTTAGCTTTAATACTTGGTGGATGCGTTCAGTGAATTTTAGTATCATTTCATAAAAATTATCTTTTTAAAACTTTCACATTTAATTTCTACCTTTCTATAAAAATTCATTTTAGGTAGAGAGTAAGGAACTTATTGTAATATGGAGCTCAGTGAATGGAAGTGTCCAACCTCCAGCTCTGTGAGCTTAGAGGGAAAAATAGACAGGGTGATTGCTGAGTTTCTCCTAGCTCCGATTCTATGAGCATGAGGAATGTAGAAGTTAGGTTAGATCAGGTCAGATAATGATCCGGAGGGAAAAAATGCAAGTTGGGGGACTCAGGAATAAATAAAAAAAATATATAGAGAGTTGCCTTAGAAAAATTGAGGATTATGTTTCTGAATGTGGCCTTTAGAAAGAAGTAGTCCCTGCTTTCAAGTGTGCCATATTCTTGCCATGTAATAATGAAAAAAGTACATTTATGTTGGAGTTGCATGTTAGGATTAAGTTAGGTTGTAAAGTCTGCACACATGACCAAAAAAAGAAGTAGATTTTAGCAAAATTACACTAAAAATCCTTTAAAGTGATCCTTAAGTATGCTGTATATTCATTGAATCTCACAGAAGTAGAAAATAGGTAGTTTTTCCTCTAGGAACTCCAAAAATAAGTCTCTTTCGTTGAGTGCCGAAGAAGTTGGCTTGCATTAGGGGCTTTGTTATACAAAAAAGTACTTTAAACACTAGGATCAGAGCTTGGCAAGATGCACACAGGGAGAGACATGCATATGTAACTGGACAGCTCCCTTCTCAGACTCAGGCTGAGGGCTCCTTGGGGAAGGCATATGCTTTTTTGGTGAAATGGTGTCTACGCTGTTGAAATCCTCAGTTTTTCTCCCTGAGGGCTTATGGTTGAGTACATGGAAATGAAATGTCTATGTGCTGCATCCTCATTGCATTCATAGTGAAATATATTAAGATTATAAGAAATTTTTAAAAATCTTTGGAGGTGGGGTGGAAGAACCACTTAATGGTAAAATGTTAAAGTGAATTGGGTCTTAATCAAATCTGATAGCAGATTTAGCCAGTGTTTAGAATACTGTTAATGATTCATAGGAACTACATACTGAATTCTGTCTGTTTCTTAGCAAATTTTAAGCTCCTTAAAAATAGAGGACAGTACATAAATTTCACTATAATTCTATGGCACCTAATAAAGTTTGAGATAGTCCTTGGACATGTTACGGGGTATTTGCTGTCATGCGTGGGTTTTTTTGGGGGGTATTTTTTTTGGTTTTTTTTTTTTGCTGCCATGTTTAATACCCAGTTTTTTAAGATAAAAACTGTTTCCAAATAGAGTTACTTATAGAGACACTAAAAGGAATATCTGTTTTATTCATTTCCTTACAAAAGACCTTGTCGGAAATATCTAATAGCTGTTGGAGAAAATCAAAAGAAAATATTTAAAGTTTTACTTTTTATCTTCAACACTTAATTTTTTAAAATTTTAAACTTCAAATTTAAGGAGTGATTTAGTGAACACTATATAATCTTCATCTAGATCACTAGTTAACATTTTGCCATTTGAATGCTCTATACTCACAAACAAATTTTTTGGAGCCATTTGAGTAAGTTGCAGACATCTTAACCTTTCATTCCTAAGTACTTTAAGTATGTATCACCTAAGAACAAGTACCTTCTCTTACATAATAGCAGTGCAGTGTTCAAATTCAGGAAATTTGACATTGATTCAATAATGTAATATACATCCATATTCAAATTTTGTTGTCCCAGTAATGGCGTTTGCTTTTTTCCATCTGGGATCTCATTCCACATTTAGTTGTCATCAAATTGATCTCTTAATCTCCTTTAATATACAGAATAGCCACAAAGTGTGGAACCGCAGGAGACTATATAATAAATGGCTTGTTGATACTACATTAAGTTACAAGTAAAATAATAGTATCTGTTTCCAAACTTTACGGCCACCCTGCAGAACAATTCTTCAGGCTTTGTCTTTCAAGACATTGTTTTATCTTTTTAAAATAAGGTTCTTTATCTGTGCATCTCACTTAAGAGTGATATTTTTATAGGTTCTGTTTCATATACTTTAAAATTTAGTTTACTTCTTAGCTTCCTTTTAGATAAGCTGTGGATATTTTTAGACGTCATTAGATACAGATTTCCTGTAATGTCAGCTGTCCTCAGACTCCAGTAGGTACTAATAGATACACAGATTATTAAGAAACATGTTGCCTAGTTTGTCAAGATCTGAATACAACTTCTGGCACTGCCACTTAACTGGTTTCTATGATCTTTGCACAACTAATTCAACCTACTGAGTGCGTTTTGACTTCTATAAAATAAAAATCAAAAAAAATTCCTCATAGGTTTTGATGAGAATTAAATGAGATAATACACTTGAAGTTGCTTTATAGAAACTATTAGTGCTGTACAAATGAGATTAACTACTTTCTCAGTGGCATTGAAAGTCTGTGCATATACTGAAGTGGGGAAAAAAGAAAAAGGGGTTAAAATATAATATAGAATATTTAACATTAATAAGTTCCAGCTTTACTGGTGGGGAATTGTACTTCTCAGAAGTTTAGTTTAGGATCACTTTCTGTTCCCATCCCTTAAACAATAAGAAAAATATCTGTCATTCTACTCTTCACCCACTTCCAGACACTTCCTGCCTCTGTAATGTAACAAAGCTATTTAAGTTCTGTTTCACAAGGTTTCTGAAATGCAGTGGACCAATAAGTGAATGATAGTATTCCAGGGATTTGAAAAATTTATACCCATGAAGGTATCAGCAGTAAATTAATTCTCTACTTAATACATTCTATAAGAGCAATAATTTTTATTCATTTATAACAAAGGAATGATACAAAATTGTTTCTTGGCACATGAAAACATTGGGCCTATTTAGAAACTAATGAAAGTGGTTTCAGAAAACAGCTACTGTATGTAGTATTTTTCTTTAAATATTTTACTGAAATAAAAATGCTAATGCCATGGTACATTAAAAAAGTTATATATGTCCAGTGTGAGGTAAACAAATATTTTAAAAATAATTATTTTTTTAAATTAAGAGATGTGACATTCTGCACTTGGATTTGTGGTTACAAATTCATATTCATTATGTTTCATTTTTAAATTATTTGCATAATTACTATATAATTATTTTTTCCTGTTTTTTTTTTTTTTTTTTTTTTAGAATATTACAGTGTTACAAATGTTTTGGTTACATGGATTGTTTTTATACAGCTTGAGTCAAAGTTGTAAGTGTGCCCATCACCCAGATAGTGTATGTACATTGTACCCATTAGGGTATGATTTTTGCCCATTCCCTCCCCCTCCCACCTGCACAATTTCCATGGAGTTTTACTTCCATCTGTGCATATGAGATGAGTGCTGATTGGTTAGCTCCAATTTAAGAGAGAGTACCTGTGTTTGTTTTTCCATTCTTGCCATACTTCATTTAGGAAAATGGTCTCCAGTTCCATCCAGATTGTTGCAAAAGGTATTTATTCATTTTTTATGGCTGAGTAGTACTCCATGGTATACATATGCCACATTTTATTAATCCACTCATGAACCGATGGGCACTTGGGTTGATTCCACATCTTTGTGATTGTGAACTATGCTGCAATAAACATTCGAGCGCAATGTCTTTTTGATAAAATGACTTTTTTTCCTTTGGATAAATACCCAGTGGTGTGATTATTGGATCAAATGGTAGGTCTACTTTTAGTTCTTTGAGGAATCTCCATCCTATTTTCCATAGAGGTTGTGCTAGTTTGCAGTCCCACCAACACTGTATAGTGATCCTTTCTCTCCGCATCCATACTGGCATATATTATTTTGGGACTTTTGATACAAAAAAGCCATTTTCACTGGGATTAGGTGATATTTCCTTGTGGTTTTTGATTTGCATTTCTCTGATGATTAGTGACATTGAGCATTTTTTTATGTTTATTGGCCATTAGTCTATGTTCCTTTGAAAAGCTTCTGCTCATATGTTTTGCCCACTTTTTAATGGGGATGTTTGATTTGCTAATTTGCTTGAGTTCTTTGTAGGTTCTGGTTACTAGCCCTTTATTGGATGTATAGCATGCAAATGAATTTAGATATCTAAGATTTCTGTCTCATAGTGATTTTGATTTGCATTTCTCCCATTCTGTAGGTTGTCTATTTGTTCTGTTGATTGTTTTCTTGGCTGTGCAGAAGCTTTTTAATTTAATCAAGTCTCCTTTATTTTTGTTGCTGTTAATTGCCCTTGGGGTCTTCATAAATTCTTCGACTAGGGCAATATCTGGAAGAGTATTTCCAACGTTTTCTGCTAGAAATCTTATGGTTTCATGTCTTAGATTTTGTTTGTCTATCTTAAATTAATGTTTGTGAATGGTGAGAGATATAGATCCTGTTTCAGTCTTCTACATGTAGCTGTCCAGTTTTCCCAGCACCATTTATTGAATAGGGATTCTTTTCCCTAGTGTATATTGCTGTCCACTTTGTCAAAGATCAGATGACATATGTGAATGGTTTTATATCTGGGTTCTCTGTTCTATTCCATTAGTCCATGTCTCTGTTTTTGTGCCAGTACCATGCCGTTTTGGTTACTACAGCCTTGTAGTTAGTATAATTTTTTTCTTAATGTCAGACCTATTGAGGTATACGTGTAGTATGTAGAATTAACTTGTAGTAAAATTCATCCTGTTTAGTGTAATGTTCTAAGTTTCAACATACTCATAGTCATGTAGAACTACTACAATCAAGATGTAGAACTTTTACAACAGTCCAAAAAGTTTCCTTGTATTCTTTGTAATCAGCCCATCTCAACTCCGGCTCCTGAAAATAGTTTGCCTTCTCTAGAATATCCTATAAATGAAACCATACAATATCTAGCTCTTTGAATCTGGTTTCTTCCACTTCACATAATACATTTTAGTTTCCTTTGTATATTATCTATGGTTTTTTATTGTTGAATTGTAGTCTGTTGAAACGATATGTACCACAGTTTATCCATTCAGCAATTGAAGGGCATTTGAGTTGTTTCCAGTTTTTGGAGATTATGAATAAGACTGCTATAAACATTTATGTGAATATATGTTTTTATTTTTCTTGGTAACAACCTAGGAGTGGGATTGCTGAGTAGTGTCCTAAGTACATGCTTAAAGTTATAAGAAACTGCTGGACTTTCCCAGAGTGGCCACATCATTTTGCCTTCAGCATTATGAGAGAGTTCCAGTTGTTCTAAGTCCTCCCCAACACTTGTTATTGTCAGGGTTTATTTTGTTGTTTGTTTTAATTTTAGCCATTCTAATAAACAGTAGTGGTATCTCATTGTAATTTTAGTTACATTTACCTAATGACTAACCTACTGGCTAGGTAGATTTTCAATTTTCAGAATCTCAGTGAAAATAACCACAGAGTAAACCTTCATTTAAGTTTGTTTCCCTCCGTTTGTAATGTGTAATGTATTGGGATTCTTCGAAGATGGTTCTTCAAATAATGACAACTCTCTGAACTAGAACATATGTTAACAATATCTAAAAATATCTAAATCTCTTTAAATAAAGATATCTATTATACAACTGTACTCTTGTGGATTAAAGGGTTAGTATCCAAATCCTAGTCTGCTTTCCTTCTTTGAGAATATTATACATATTTATTTATAGTGGCTTACCTAGAGTTACATAATAAAATGTTTTGAAAATTAATTGAAAAAAATTAATTGAAAATGTCTTCTGATATTCTCTCTCAACTTCAGTAATTCTGCTTTTAAGTGAATTGGTGTATAGGAGAGAGAAAAGGAGATAAGCAGTAAATGATTAAAATGTGAAGATTACATCTGGATTTTCATTCATGATTCAGGTTTCAGACTGGACTATCTACTATCTAGATACACAAGGACCAACCAGCATCATTGCAGCTTTGGGGTGACCCTTGTACCCCTTTCATGGTTATTGAGCTGATAACCTCCAACCCAGAGGGGGTGATATCTACTTTAGAATCTGTAGTCTTTTCTCAGATATCTAACTGTCTTATTTTTATATCATGCTGTAACTAAAAAATACGTATTTTAAAGATCATTTGTAATTTCAAAGCATTAATATAATGATGTTTTTGATATATTTTTCTTAATGGAACACTCAGGGTTATGAATAAAACACCAATAAAATGCTAGCATTATTGATTGTAAATGAAGTTGTCTATTGGGTAAGTGCCTCCCAGCTTAATGTTCCTTAATGTAGTTCCTGGGTTCAGATTTAAGGATTTTATAACCTTTGAAATTAAAAATAACTTGAAAAAAAGCAAATGATTGTTGTATCAATTTAAAAAGTTTTATGGAAGGTGGCGATGAATTCTGTTTCTGAGATAGAATGCTCTTGTTATAGGGCACAGATTGTGAGAGACAGCAGTTCTGTGTCAGAAACTTGACTTTACCATATTCTAGGTGTATGACCTTGGGCTGTGTGACCAACTGCCTTGTCTGTTCTTCCTCATCTGGAAAATAGATAAACTATGCTAAATGGAGAGTATTTCTATAAATTTAATATTCCAGTTAGACAAAAGCCTTTAAAAAGTGAACTTTGTTAGTGGTTAAGAGCTTAGTCTAAGTAAGACCTGGCTACTTTGTAGTTATATATGACCTTGGACAAATTGTTTTAGCTATTCCTGACAGACTATTTAATCTCACTTAACCTTTGTTTACTTACCTGTTTTTAGGAGTTAATGTATTGACTAAATATGGTGTTAAAGGGATTAACAGAATCCCTGGTGGTTAATAGAATGACTATATTAAGAGCTCCATAAAATGTAATCCACAGTTATCTTCACATACTATGTAAACCTAAAATTTATCTTCACATACTATGTAAACCATAAATTTGGGCCGGGTGTGGTGGCTCACGCCTGTAATCCTAACACTCTGGGAGGCTGAGACAGGCGGATTGTTTGAGCTCAGGAGTTCGAGACCAGCCTGAGCAAGAGCGAGACCCTGTCTCTACTAAAAAAATAGAAAGAAATTATCTGGACAACTAAAAATATATATAAAAAAAAAAAATTAGCCGGACATGGTGACACATGCCTGTAGTCCCAGCTACTCAGGAGGCTGAGGCAGCAGGATTGCTTGAGCCCAGGAGTTTGAGGTTGCTGTGAGCTAGGCTAACGCCACGGCACTCACTCTAGCCAGGGCAATAGAGTGAGACTCTGTCTCAAAAAAAAAATAAATAAATAAAAGCATAAATTGAACTGTGGTTTTACATATTCTAATTGACTTATTTTCATTTTATTTATATGGTGTTTAACCAGAAACCCCTTCTTATTTTATCTTTTGTTGAAACCATTTTAGAAGATTTTCTTGCCTTTGTAGATTCTGTTTAATGGTTCTGAAGTCTCTAAATACACTCCCTGGGTTTGACTACTACCTTCACTGCATATAAGCTTTTTGACCTTCTGCCAAGTTACTTAACGTCTCTGTGACTTAGTTGCCTTTTAAGTAAAATGGATATAGTATTCTACTTACCTCCTAGGGTTATTGTGAGGATTAAATGCATGTACATGTGTAAAACACTCAGAATGGTTCTTGGCACATAGTACTAGTTGTAATAATTATTTTATTGAGGATCCTGTTGGATGTTGGGCCTGGGAAATCTCTCGATTATCTCAGCCTATGAATTTGGGGAATAAATGCCTTAAAGAACTTAGAATAGCAGAGAGGGGCCTTAGGATGAGATGGGACATTCTTTTGTAAACATTTCTGCATAAAGATAATTCTATACACTCATGCCCTATTTTTGGTAGGTTATAGAGATATACAGCATGAGACATATGGAAATAAGAGGTACATGAACTGGACTTAATTAGCAGTAGCAAATATTTATGGAGGGCCAAGCATTATATTAGGTAATGGAATGTGAGCAGTTTTCTACTAACAAAGTGAAAACAGAAAATTGCTTTGAGTTGATGGTCTGGTTGAGAAGTGTCAAATAAATGGCGTTTGAATACAGGCAGATGATAGAGGTTTAGAAGCATAGGTAATGACTGGCCTTATTTGAAGAGCGCCAGGGTGAAAAGTTAGGAAGAAAGACATTCCCGTTTGGGGATTGCAGTATTCATGGTGTATTGTAGAATAGCTTGGAGAAATAGAAGATAAATTTATAGAGAGGAAAGATATAGTTAATAAATGTGAAATATTCCATTATTCCTTCATTTATTTCTTCACTCAACCACTTAATATTTTTAAATAAGAACCTACTGAATGTCAGAGATTATACTGCAAACTGGAGTGAACAGAATTACCTCTTTCCTTACCTTCACTCAACTTGCAGTCTTAGGGTAAAGGTAGTCTTTAAATAGTAATTACTATAGTGTGATGAGTGTTAAGGTAATTGAAATAGTTATAAGGGTATGTACTGGGGAACCTGATCTAGTATATACGAAAGGATTTCTGGAGGGAAGTGACTTAAGCTGAGACCTAAAGATGAGTTAAGAATTAGTCAGGAGAAAAATGGCAGGAGATACCCAGCTGGGGGGATGGGATGGCAGAACAGAGGCTGAGAATTCCCAGGGTGAGAAGTGGACCATGGGAGAGTGGCCAGTTGAGGAACTGAAAGAAGTCTAATGATGATGGAGAAGCAGTCCTGGGGAACCGGTGGCTTGACATGAGGCTGAAGAAGAAAACAAGTGCTTAAAGTGCTTTGTGAACCAAATTTAAAAGATTTGACATTATCCTGGAGCTGTGAGATGCCGATAAAAGATTTGAAACAGAGAGAAACATCAGATTTTTATAAATTTGAAGTTTATCACATTCATATAAGTCAATAATATAAGGTATAAGCAGTGATAAGCCTCTTGGATTTTAAGAAATATTTTTTCCAGTAATCTACATTCCAGTTCTCTATTAGAGTTAGTATTTTCTGAGATAAATTTAAAATGTCAAAGCCAATTAAATATTCTTATTAAATTATTTCTCTTTCGAACTATAGAATAGCTAGTGCCTTTGATCACCTTTAAAAGACAAATCCAGTTAGTAATTCAGTGAGTCACATAATAATTGGAGAATTTAGCCCTGATGTTACTGTCTTAGAATTTGTCAGACATTTACATCGTGTGGACTCCGAGCCCTATCCTCTAGGAATTAAGCCAAGTTGAACACAATTAGCAATAAGCCTTCAGGATTGGATAGAAAGTTACCCACCCTCTGGAAATGAATAATTGGCATAGTTTCTATTTGTGCACTCTTTAATTGCATGCATGACTTATATTGATTTGATAAAGCTTCTCCACTACTTTGAGTTAGTGTATCTTATAGTATCAAATAATAAGTTGGAATTGATAGACATTATTTTGGATTTGTAACTTCAAAGGGCTATTTGTAAACTTAGTTGATCTGTTTATTTTGTTTTGAAGAGTGAATTCCCAAGTTTTCAGTGAATTAGCTCTCCGGAAGAAATAACAATTTGTTATTTTTTATTAGAAGTTTAGCTTCTGTTTGGGCTGCCATAAAAAATACAGCCTGGGTGGCTTAAACAATAAACATTTATTGCTCACAGTTCTGGAGGCTGGGAAGTCCAAGATGAGGGTGCCAGCGTTGTTGGTTTTTGGTGAGGATCCTATTCCTGGTTTCTTCACATGGGAAAGGGAGAGAGAGAAAAGCCAGCTCTCTCCTTTCTCTTTTTGTAAGGGCATTAATACCATCAGAAGGGTTCTACCCTCATGCTCTGATTATCTCCCCACAGCCCATCTCCAAATAGCATCACAGTGAGGATTAGGGTTTTAACATTATGAATTTGAGAGGACATAGACGTTGAGTCCATAGCAGTTTCTGAATGCTTTCCATAAATGAACACTGTCTACCTCAGCAGTTGAAGCTTTAATGTAAAAACAATTAATTTTCTTAAGCTAAAATTGAATGGGGTACTTTAATTGAAATATGTTGGCAATTTGAATGATATGTCAACTTTGATGCAGTTTACAGCTTCTACTAACAGATGAAAAACTTTTGGCCAGATGCAGTGGCTCACACCTATAATCCCAGTGCTTTTGGAGGCCAAGGTGGTGGGAGGATTACCTTGAGATTCTGTCTCTACAAAATAAAAAAAAATTAGCTGAGGATGGTGGCTTGTGCCTGTAGTCCTAGCTACTCAGGAGGCTGAGGCAAGAGGATCATTGAGCCCAGGAGTTCAAGGTTGTTGTGAGCAGCATGCCACTGCACTACAGTGTAGGCAACAGAGCTAGACCCTGTCTCTTAAAAATAAACAAACCAAAGCAAAATAAACTTTTTTTTAAGTATGACTTATCAGTCAGATTTTTGGAAACAACACTTTGCACAGTTTCAATATGCACGTTTCACTTATCACAGTTTAATTAAATAACAGTTGTTTAACAACATGGCTCATAATTGCATAAAGTACAAATTTTGCTTGCTAACTCTTCAGTTCACAAATCACCGTGTAAATAACAGATGTTTATCCTGATCAGTGACCAGTCATGTCACTTTTTTCCAAGTCTGTCTATGATTGGTTACTTTGCACCTTTACACTGGTCACCTTTACAACTACGGAGAGCAAAGTGTGTAGTTGTATTGCCTCCCTATCCCCTAGTAACAAACTCATGTGATATTTTATAAAAATGGGTAATTGAAAAAGAGAATTGACCAAGAAAGATAAAGTGAAGAATGAAAATGACCAGCAAAGAAAGAAACAAAATGATAATGAAATGCTGGAAATGAAATTCAAATTAAATATAAAGGAAGTTATAGAAGAAATAGCTCACCATGAGAATGTGAATTCCTTTTCCATTTGGCAGCCTATTATAGATATGCAGCCAAAAAAATTTAGGGAAGATGAACTTATTGACATAAATGAGGCAAGTGGTGTGACAAAAAGGATGAAGATGTCCCAAAGGAAGTGACACCAACAAAAAAGAAAAGAAAAACCCTGAATATTGAAGGAGCTTTCAAGAAATATTTCTTGATATTGAAAGTGCAAAGTATAAAATGTTAGAATTTGATCTAAACGTAGAAAGGAGTATGACAATTTGCCAAGGCGTAAGATTCTCGCTGCACATCATAAGTTATGTGAGGAGGCAAGCACTATTTACACTAGTCTTGTTACGTTTTTACAGAAAAAGGTAACACTTCTCAATGTTTTTAGTGTTTTAAACTATAGTACACTAAATGAACAGTGGCTTTGCTATTTTTTCCATTTTCATACATACATTTATATAATCACAGAGATTTTAATGTTTGACAAGAAATCTTATTATGGAACGATTATAATTTTTCAATTCATTATTCAAATTGCTTAAATATTGCCTACATATTACAAGTATTTATTGGTTTATTCCATATGCCAGACCCTGGCCTCAGCCTCTGAGATACTAGATGAATAAAATCAAAGTCTCTTAATTAGTGGGAAAGTTAGTTACATAAAATAAATTATAATGAAGTGTGATATATCATTCTAAGTGCTAAAGTCTACCTTGGTGCTTTGACAGGAGGGTCAGTGAAGACTCAGATGGTAATATTGGTGCTGGGTTTTCTGTGATTTTGCCATTTTGATAAAAGGGGACCCAAAACACCACCTTGTTCCACAAAGTAGACCAGAGCATGAGTTCCACCTGGGAATGGCAAGAGCCCACTGGACAAAGGCAGTGTGGGACACAGATGCTTAAGGTTTGCATAATCTATTAAGGGATTAGAAGACACTTCAGCAACAGAGAGGCTTGGAAGGTTTTTAAGTAGACAAGTAAAGTGATCAGGTTTGCATTTTAAAAGATAACTCTGGGTAGTATTGTAAAAAATGGAGTTATAGTAGTCCGGGATAGAGATGTTGAGGACCTGAACTAAGGCAAAATAAAGGAGAGGAAGGGACAAATGAACAGCTGCTTAATCGGTAGACTCCATAGTACTTGGGTGGAAATAAAAACTGAGGGAGAGGAAGAAGTAAGATACAACTTAGACGTATAGTGTCCAATTTTGAAGACATAAAGATTAGGTTAATGTAATTACTATTTTATGATCTTGGTATAGTCTTCCCTTAGTTTGCTAGATGGGGTGCGGGACAATATTATGAAATGTTTGTATGCTTTATTACCAGTATTTCTTTCTTTTATTTTGTTGATTAATGATAACTTGATGCAGGAGAATAAAAGCAGAGTTCAAAAGTATGTATCAGTTAAGTTAGAGTTGGAGCTTTTATTTAAACATTCTTTTCCTGTTTTTCATAGCCGTGGAAAATCACATTATAGAAACTTCAGTTAAGTCTTGTATGTTAATGTCGTAGATTGCACTGTTGAGAATTCTGTTTCTCCAGAATAAGGAATAGTTTTGGAAGGGAGGGTTGCCCCTCTAGAATAAGACTGAGTAACTTAGGAATTTGCTTCTGATCTTTCTAGAATAATATGATTACCAATCAACAGTCTTAAGGAAGACAGGAATGACTTGGAAGTTACTCCAGTTATTTTTTGACAATAGAGCATTTAATTTATATTAATATGTCTGATTTCTAATATAAAACCAAAAGTGGGCACATTAATTTTTTTTCTAAATTGCTTCTTGTTATTGATAGCTCTTCATGGTCTTTGGTTGTTTTAAAACCAGTTTAATTTTGCATATTAACATATGCATTCTTGAGAACTTATTTGGAGGCTCTAGCAGGGGATCACAGCCACTCATATACCCTTGACCGGAAAACGGTCCTCTTCTGTCGGGGAAGGTCATTCTCTTTGACCAAGCTTGGGGCTTCAGGAGGGACACACATGGAATGGTGAGGGAGCGAGGGGACACCCACCTAGCCAGCCAGATCAGCTGAATCAACCCTGGAGATCAATGGAGTGACATGTCACAGCTAGATCACCCTCACGTCCTAGCATGTGCATTCTTTAAATAGTTATATAGGTGCTAACCATCACCTTTTTGAGTTTTATTGTCTTGGTTACCATTATTAAATCAGTGAAAGACATATATAAAAATATTCCTTCACATTTTGTGTTTTGGGAGTAAACCGATGAGAGACTTTGTGTAATGTTGGCTGTTTCTAGGCAGGACCTAAGGTTGCTCCTCCTCACTTGAATTACAATTTCCATGGTCCAGTCTTTAATTTTCAGGTGTAGTACCTTATCTTTCTTAGGATTTATCTCAAATTGATTAGCTTCTTGGTGGTGAACTGCTAAATGTGTGCCTCCTCCGAAGTTACACTGATCCGGATTCAAGTCCTAACTCTGTGTATGTTAATACTAACTTTATAAACTTTGGCCAAGTTATGTAACTTCCCTGTCCTTTGGTTTTCTCATCTATAAAACAGGGGTTATAATAATATTTACCTCTTATGTTTTTGTTAAGAATCAAATAAGAATATGTTAAGTGCTTGGTACACACTGAATGTTCAATAAACAAATAATTATATATTAATTAATTGACATTCCAATGTATGGATAGTATTAGAACAGAGAAATGGTGTGACTATTTCACTGTAGCTCTGGGAGACCCTAATGAAATGGCTACACCCAACAGTAACATTCTCTGGTGACAAAGTTTCTCTGTGCCTGAGGGCAGAGCTAGATGAATGTAAATTTAGTCTGTGAACCCATTTTTTCATGCTGGACCGTCTCTATTCAGTTGTTGACATAATCAGTTAGATTTTTATGAGAACTGGATTCTGGTCTCAGCTGCCACTCAGAAACTGTGGGTCTTCATGTAAGTCACTTGACTTCATTGGACCTGGTTTCTTTATCCATAGGAAGAATTTAGATTGGATCAACTTCAAAGGACCTTTGTAGTTCCTAATTTACATGAGTTTCATAGCATCCTGATGATACTGTTGGGGAAGGGCACAGATTAAGCAAGGTGCAGTAAGATCAGGTGATGCCAGGCCTGTGGGTAGTTTCTGGACCTCTCACCAAAGTTTTGCTGCCTGTTACAGCCCTTTGCCTTCAGGATTGCTTGAAATCTGCCCCACAGTAGTCCTCTCACCTGTCAGGTCACTGGCTCTGAAAGTAGAAAAGGCAGGTGCCTAGTTAAGCAACAAAAAGAAGGCAATACGGTCCTGATGTGAAGCAGGTCTCACTTTTTTCTTCTCTTTGCTTATTGGTCCTCCTGGTGGGACCTGATATTTATAGTCTTTATTTAATAATCTCCTTACCTCTCCATAGATATCTAGTTTGTCTTCTTCTCTTTCCTAAAAACCTGTCTATTTCCTATAAAAAATGTGCAGGATAATCATTAGAATTTTACTGTGAAGTGTAAATGAATTTTAACGTTAGTCTTTTGTCTTCAAATTCAACATATCCAGACTTGCTTCCCTTCTGAGTATCTTGGTTAATGGAGTGTTATTTAAGAGTGCCACCTCTGAAGTTACGCTGATCCGGATTAAGTCCTAACTCTGTGTATATTAATACTAACTTTATAAAGTTTGGCCAAGTTATGTAACTTCCCTGTCCTTTGGTTTTCTCATCTATGAAACAGGGATTATAATAGTATTTACCTCTTAGCATTTTTGTTAAGAATCAAATAAGGATATGTTAAGTGCTTGGTACACATTGAATGTTCAATAAACAAATCTTAGTGCCGTTATTATGAACCATTTATTAATAATTATCAAGCTAGAAACTTTTTAGCTTTCCCCTTCACCTTCTGGCTGTCCTCTCTCATCTGTAATCAGTATCATCAAGACCCATGGTTCTAACTTAGACATATCCTCATATTTGGTTCCTTTTCTTCAGCTTCTGCCTTAGGTCAGGCCCTGCTCCCTAGAATATTGCAGTAAATTTCCTGCTGCAAGACTCCCCTTTCTAATTTGCTCTCCATAATCCCATGTTCATCAAACTGATTGAAAGCCTCCATTGTCTGTAGGACAGTTTACCTTAGCACGTGTTTGAACTCCCATGTCTTTTAAGACTGAGGTAAAAATGCCACCTCAGCTTAATTTAAAATTGGTTGCCTCTGTGACATTTTGTTCTTTAATCTTTTTAGCTCATTTTACTTGTCTTGGACTATCAGTGCCTCTAGGATGGGATTCTTACTAATTTTTATGTTCCATGGCCTAATTTATTGCATGGCAGAAGATAGGCACTTGGGAATGTTTAATGTTTATTAATTAATTCCTTAATTACATACCTGAAGAGCAACACTCTTCATCCATTTGTCTCCTCTTTCCCTTTTTGAAGGTCTCAGTGACTAAAGAGACCAGAACAAGAGGGTACATCTTAAAAGCAAGGTGGGAGGCAGGAAGCCCCATGATCCTCAACTCTGAAATTAAAAGGAGTTGGGGAGGAGAGAGGGACCTAAAGCTGTGAGATTAAGGAGTTCTTAAGACCAAAAGATTGTGTGATTGAATGCCAAGATTAATGTCTAACATCCTTTACATTTTAATAAATATTAGGGATAATATTATGGAGGACATTCAAAATCTTATTTAAGGATTGATTTTACTTGTAGACCCTGTCTTTACACATTATTGGCAATACTGTCTCACTACAACCATTAGAGGAGTTGTATATTTGTTTCAGGGATTGGAAAGGAAGACAAGCTAAAACTCTTCCATTGTCCTTAGCTTAGTAGAGAAAAGAAACCCTGGCCTAAGGCAACAAATTGTAGCTGGGAAAAAGGAAGTAGGTTAATTCTTGGCATTTGGGACCCATGGCTAGGGAGTAGCCAAGTGCCCTGCAGTTTCATGTCTAGCAGGAAGACCATGTCTGCCTCACAACTTAGCACATTCCCTTTCTTCCCCCTTGCAACACACACTCTGCAGGTGCCTCTTACAGTTTTTCTTACACCTCACGTTAAAACATTGACCATACATTCTACAAAAAGCTTTATAATGCGATGGTCAGCATAGTATTGCTAGTAATGTACTTTGGGTTATTTTGGTGGGTAACTTGGAGTCTGATTTGGATCCTAACTATCATTTATAAGGCTTTTCTGTGGTGAATCTGAACTTACAAATGAATTTTTGGAATGTAATGATTGGGGTTCTCTTGGAATAATGAGGGATCTTTAAAATTTTCAAAATGAGGATTCGTTCATTTATCAGATATTTCTTGCATGCTCAGCACTGTGCTAGGTGCTAAAAATATAATGGTGATCAAAATAGACATTCATTGCCCCTGTCTTCTTAGACAGTTTATGATCCATTTGGGAAGAAAGAGCCCCCTACCCAACCCTGCAAACAACGGACAAACAAAATGAATACAAATTTTAACCAGTGTTACCACAGTGTAGAAAGTAATGGAGGGACACAGGACACTCGAGGGCTCATCTTAGGTAAGGTAGTGAAGAAAGGCTGCTCTGAGAATATGGAATTTAAGGTAAAATCTGGAAGATGAGAGGGAATTAGACATTCTAGGAGTGGAACAGCATGTGCAAGGGCACTGAGGGAGGACAGAGCTTGCTTATTAGGTAATTCTGAGAACTAAAAGAAGGCCAGTGCGGCTGGAGCAAAGGAAGAGTAGCACAGGATAAATCTGGAGGAGTAGACAGGCTATATTGTGTGAAGCTTTGTAGGCCATGATAAGGCATTTGGGTTTTACTTAAGTGCAGTTGAAAGCTGTCGAAAAGGATTTTCAGCAGGGGAATGACGGGAAAGTGCTGAATAGATCACTCTGGCTGTTGCGTGGCAAGTGCTGAATGGAATCAAGGAAACCACTGAAAAGGCTGTTGCAGTCGGTAGTCAGTGGAAGAGATGATGGCGGCCTGAAATAGGGGGGTGCCAGTGGAGATTTTTGGAAGTGGAATTGACAGGGCTTTCGGAGAAATGTAGGAAATGAGGGAAAGGGAAAACCCTTGACTTTTAGATGCCTTGCTTGAGCAACTGGGTTGATGGTTCGTGCTATTTAGTAACAGCAGGGATGGGAGTAAATTGGGTTAAGTTTCAGATATATTCAGTTTGAGATATCTGTGAGTCATGCAGGAGAAGATTTAAGATAGGCAGTAGGATGTGTAAACTGGCACTCTGAGCAGAAGGTTGAGCTGGAGATAGAAATTAGGAAAGTGATGGTAAGTAGGTGTCTTTTAAGATGGTGAGAATGGATGAGACACCTAGAGAGCCAGTGTGAGGAGAGAGGCGCATGGTTCGTACAGGAAGAGCAGCAGAGCATACGTAGTGGGATTGGTTTTATTAATAGATGCATAGGAAGAGACACTTCTTTCATCTTAACACAAAGATAGGAGGCCCAAGTGTACAAGTTCAAGGAAGTTTGTAAATGTGGTGAGCACGAAGGTGAAATAATTCCAATCTGATGGAATTAAATTAAATAAATTCTGTGTTTATTTTCTGTGGTAGAATCTATGATTGTCTAATGAGGAGGAGGAGGATTCTCAGAAGTTTGAGGAGGATTAGGAAGTTTGCAACACAGTGGTGAACAGAAGAAACATAGTAGGATTCCCCAGTGGTGTCTTAGGCCCTGTTGACCAGAAACTTTTAGTAATTGTTTCAGTGAAATTAAGCATATTGTGAAATGAAAGGTGTAAAGTCCTCTAAAAATTTGATAGCTGAGTGACTAGGTGGTATAAGTAAATGGCATGAGCGAATAGTCTGAAAGTCTTAATTTGGAAGGCAGGAAGACACTGGCCTGTGATGTTATCTGGTCTGGTCAGTCTGTGCGGTTTGCTCATGAGAGGGTTGGAACCAGCTGCTTAGTAGCTTTGTTACTAGCATGCTAGAATTTTAGTGTTCTTTACCATCATTAAAGACAGGCTAAATTCTTAATTATGGTAATAATTATATTATCTCATTTGGGGCTCAAGAGGATCCTAAAACAAAAGGAAAGAGTAGCAAGTTTTACAATATTAGCAGAGTGCAAAAATATATATTTACCAGAAATAAGGCATGTACCCAGTACAATGGAAAGTTGCCTAATCAAAGATTATCTACTGTAATATAAATTTTGCCTCTGGTTTATAGAAGTGTGAAAATGCTAAACAAATTTGCATTTCTTTCCAGAATGAATACTTTAAAAATATGCAACTAGAAATTTTTGCCATCTGTAAGTAACGTCTTACTAATAAGATTTATTTAATTATTTTTAAATGTGGTTACTTAAGGTAAGAAAAAATAAATTATTTGACCAACTTTCTATTTAGCATTTTTCTTGACATTTTAAGCAATTAAACAATTTTAACAGTGAAAGCAAATAATTGCATTTTAGAAGCCCTTATGAAAACAATCAGGCAGGAATTGGTGAACTCTTAGGAAAAGATTAAATAGTGTGTTTTTAATAATGTATCCCTTTGTGCTCATATTTTCTGGAGTGTAAGCTAGCTGTAATTGCGTAAAGAGGGGCATAATATTTTCTCTATAGCAAAAAGCTTTGAAATATTTTATTTCTTTGCTTTTTTTTTGGTGACTCATGGAGTGGTGAATGCTGTGATACCAAAAGCTATCTGGTAGAATAAGCAATATTTGTGTACTCAGCCTCCAGTGATGAAACTCCAAACTTTCTGTTCCTTAGTATACACAGTTGGTATCTTTGTAAAATAAATATACGACCGCTTCTTGAATTTGAATAGCATTCTCTTACAATCGAGGGAGGAGATTTTTATTGATCCAGTTAATGCTTTTGCAATTTGCAGTTTTAATGATACAAGTTTGACTGCCTATCAGGTACTGTTTATGTGCAACAGAGTACAGTGATTGGATCTGTTAAATAAGGGAGGGACACAGGAATAATTCTTTCCAGAATCCTGGCAATGTGTTTTGAAAAATTAACATATTTTACTAAAATTTATTATAGAAGTAATACCTTTGCTAGGTATATTAAACTATAAGTAGTTCTTCTGAAGAATTACTAAACAAGCTAAACTTACAAATACGTTGTGAAGCTCCTTCTTTTCTCCCTCAAAGAAGGAAAATAAACAATGAGTTCATAACTTTCTATCCCTTAGTCTTTCTTCCTGGGAAATGTTGTATTTGTGGTAGGTTGCTTTTGAAAATCTAAAATCAAAATTTTAAAAACACAGTATATCAAATTAAAAAAATGTTGCACTATACCTGGAGGATAACTGAAAATCATGACTTTGGAGAAATTGACTCTCAGAACATGTTTTTGAGCATGGTCTACCCCTTCAGTGGCATTATAATGCAGATGAATGAGTCTGCTTTGATGATGCTTGCGCGCGCACGCGTGTGTGTGTGTGTGTGTGTGTGTGTGTGTGTGTGTGTTGCATTCAGTTGTCTAATGTTAAGTTTGAAATACCAAGCCTCCATTCTAAAAAGCAGACATATTTATTTAGAACATTGTCCAGAGTCCAGTTTAGAACATGGTGGGAAGTTACATGTTTGGAAAGCTACTCCAAAACATATGCAGGGAATTTCAATAGTTATTCCCTTATGTATCCTAATGCCACACAAGAAAAATAAACCATTATTTTAGTGATCCAATAGCATTTTCTTTTTCTTCCCGTTATATAGATACCCATTTTCCTTTTAAAGTCATCATGTTTTTATGTTTCTACTCAGTCTTCAACTAGGAATGCTTAAATATATGTTGGTATCTGAAATCTGTTCTGCACATAGTGGGTTATGCAAGTTACAGTTGCAAAGACTGCTACAGTTGCATAGACTGTTACAGTTTAACTTGCCACTGTAGAGACAAGCTGTGCTATAATATGCTAGGTAACTCTTGAGTTACTGCATTGAGATATAAAGCTTTGCACACCACAGCGCCACACACAATTAGTGCAGTAAAGTGGTTTTTGATGTGCAGTTGGCTCTTATGCTTGCCTGGGTAAGTGCTTCTCAATTGTCGTACCATCATTTTTCTCAGGATTCTGACCACCGTATAAAATTTGTTTTTGCTACTAATGAATAGTATAGATGCATTTATGTGATACTCCAAGTAGAGCCATTTGTGGAACTTGATGTGGGGATACTACAATACAAAGCCAGCACCAAAGAAAGATGAAATTTTCTAGAAATTGGGAAAACACTGCTTTTCCTATTTAAGAGGGCTCAATCAGGTCTCTACAAAGTTTTCAAGTGACACTCTGCTGAGGGGCAATCAAAGAATGATAATGCTTGTAAGTGTTTTAGGCTTTATGGGATCATTCCAATCACCATTTAATGTTGCAATAGCTTTCCCTTTTAAAAAAAAGAAACTAAAAATACTTGTTGGGCCCTCCATTCCCTGTCTCTCTACCTATCATCCATTATTCTGCTCCCTTTTATTGAGAAATATCCAGGAAAATTGTCTGTAATCTTTATTTCTGCTTCCTCACCACCAACCATTGTAACTGGAATGCATCCATCACACTCTCACAGTAACTTCTGGCAAGGTCTCTGGGTTTCATTCCTGCACACCCCCGTCACTGCAGTTCTTCAAGATTGTCAGTAAGGATTTTGAAACATAAATCATCCCTGCTTTAAAACCAATTTTCCAGACCCACACCCCAGAGATTCTTATATATTTGGGTTAAGAGATGTCACCAAGATGATGGAGTAGAAAATACCAACCTTCATCTTTTCGTCAAAAAATACAGGCAGCTGTCCACAAACCAAGGTAACCCTGGTTTAGGGTGGGGCTAGGCATCAGTATTTTTAAAAAAACTACCCAGCTAATTCTAATGCCGATCAAGCTGAAAACCTGCTCTAGTGGCTTCTTTCTTACTCATAATAAAATGTAAACAGCTTGCTATGACCTGTAGGCTCTCTGATGACGTCTCCTACTGCTCTTTTCATCTCCTCCCCTCAGGTCACATTGGTCTTCTTCAGAGTTGCTGGAACTTTGTTTTGTTCATCATTGTATCTCTAGCACTAGAACAATACCTTCCTGTACATAGTACATGTTCAACAGGTATTTGTTGAATTAATGAATATTTTTAATAGATACTATTTGATGGTCTTATTCCGTAGTAGTGATTACTGTATATTTAGTGCTGACTAGGTTGGTAATGTGTTGAGTCTTCGAGAATGCTACCGAAAGTCTGCTATTTTAACGTATATCTCAAGTTCTTAGGGTCCAACTTATCCATCTTCCAACACTGTCTTCTACTTTGCTGTCAGAATGCTTGCTTTTCTGTTTTTGTCTCTTGGCATGAGCACTATTGATATTTCTCAGTTTTTCTGGTGTCCTGTTTCTGCTTTGATTTTGTATTTTTTTTTCTTTCCTGTTTTGTTACTTATACACTGTTTTCTCTGGATAAAAAAGACTTGCCTTACCCGCATTGACAGTAAGGGAGCTTCTTTCTTTCTGTGGGTAAACAAACGCTCATAGCGTGTTTGTTATATAATCTTTGGATCATATGCCCTTGTCTTTATTTATTCTTGCTGGGTGCAAGTAGGCTGTTCCTTCGATAAAAACCATGGTGGAATTGATGGGTAGGGTCAGGTTTTAAAGGGAAAGGTAGGCATTAGGGGAGGTGTGTGTTTCTGAGGTCAAAGTTTGAAGCCTGATGGAGAGTTGAGATTTTATTGAGTCATTATCTGATTAAGTCCAAGATAACAATGCTTACAGCGGGGGCCTGCAAAGTTTTATGCGAGAGTCCAGATAGTAGGTATGTTGGGCTTTTGGGCCATAAGGTATCTGTCACACTTACTCTATGCTGACGTTGTAGTGCAGAATCAGTCATAAACAATATGTGAACAGACAAGTTGTGGCCATGTTCCATAAAACTTTATATATGGACACTGAAATTTGAATTGTATGTAAAATTATTTAAAATACTATTCTTTTGTTTTTTCCTTGCAACCATGTAAAAATATAGTCATGAGCCACATAACAATGTTTTGGTCAATTACAAGACCACATATACAATAGTAGTCCATAAATTATAAGACCATAGTACCATATTTTTTACTGTCCTTTTTCTATGTTTAGATATACAAATACTTACTATTGTGTTATAGTTGCCTGCAGTGTTCAGTACAGTAGCATGCTGCACAGGTTTGTAGCCTAGGAGCGATAGGCCTAGATGTGTAGTGGGCCGTACCATCTGGATTTGTGTGAGTACACTCTGATGTTTGTACAACGATGAAATCAGCTAATGATGGCTTTCTCAGAATGTATCCCCATCGTTAAGCGAGAAATGACTGTATAAAAACTATTCATAGCTAATGGCCATACCAAGGCAGGCAGAAGGCAGGATTTGGTCCCTGGGCCATTCATAGTTTGCCAACCCCACCTTAACAGTAATGGTGTCCATTTGTGTAGTTTTGAGTTGTGAAGTCCGATTCTTGACCAGTAGTTCTTCTCACGTCTCACATTATAGAAACTGTCTTTAAATTTTGTGGTTGGTGGCAAATGGCCTCTTTATCAAAGTTTATCAAAGTTCCAAAGAGCTCCTTACCAGGTTGGTGTCTTTGCCTCTGTGTTTTAGCACCTATTGCTGGGCCATTAGTTGAATCTGTCCTTTGTTATGTCTAAATAGCATTGCTTCTGCCCTGCTACTACCATAAAACAGCTGCTTTTTTAAAGTAAGCATTTCTTTCAGGCTTGTTACAGATGCTATCGAGGCCACCTACATTTCACCTGCGCTTGTGGTGGACACATCCCCGACATGCTGACAGCTGCTTTTCCTCAAGCACAGGGATCTCTGAGCTTGTCCTGCCTGAGTGCAGGGCAGCCAGCCCATGGCTGGCAGCTGAGAAGTGTTAGGAGTTTAAAATTTAATGGCCCCAGGAACAACCCTTAACCATGGAAGTGGAGGGGTACCCCATCTTTCTCCTTCCTCAGTGGGACAATTCTAAGGCATGCTCTGCTTTATACATGATTCCTTAGAAGGACTAAACTCCAGTTGCTCATAGCAGTTAATGTACCCTTAATTGACTTTTTTTCTCTTTCATCTCATTTTTACTGATCTTCTCAAGTGTGCTTCCTGGCATTCCCTTCCCTCCAAATAGGCTACTTGCACCCAAGTTCTTATCTCAGGGTTCCCTTTTGCAGGACCCCAAGTGACGTAAGTCAGTGCCTATGGACTCAGACTGTTACTACTATCACAGCTCTTTCCCTCCCTTCCTCCCGCACTCAGAGTATATGATGTAGTTTCCTTAATTAATCGTTAACACTAGAACAACAAAAGTGACTAGATGGAGATGTGGGGAAGAAAGTATCACAGGTTGAATATCCCTCATCTGAAAGTTTAGGACAAGAAATGTTTCCAATTTCAAATGTTTTTGGATTTTGGAGTGTTCGCATTATATTTTCTAGCATCCCTAATCTGAAATCTTTGGATTTTGGAGCATTTCAGATTTTCAGATTAGGGAACCTCAACCTGTGTTTACCTACCTGCCAATAATTCAGTTCAGTCCAGCCTTACTCTACTTGGTGTCCAACATTCTTTGCAAGTTTTCTTTTTCTGCCCTTGCTTCTCTATTCCCGAAAAGTAACATGTGACCAGTTACCCCATTGTACATGAAAAAGCCCCAACCTTGGTTGTCTTCTGTGATCTAGATCAGAATTTACTATTTCTAAAAGTCAGTTGTCAAATTCTGTGCTGGAGAATAATTTAAGATGGAGGGTATCATATACAGTAAGTATCACAATTAGGTGAGTAGTTGTAAAATAACAGTTATATATTTTTCTGTAGCCAAACGTGAAATACCATAATTGGCTGTACTTTCCCAAAACAGAACAAATATAAAAATTTCAAAATGGTAATATAATCATAAGTATCTATAATTCTCCTGTTAAAGTACTTGCTGATTAAAATATATTTTTTTACTGTCAGGGGAATCGAACGTTTTTTCCTACTTGTTTTTCTTCCATAAAGAGAATAAGTTCAGTTATATCAAGTAAATTTCACCATTATAGAAGGTGTTGCAGAAGGTGTTTCTAGGCATATGATCAATGTGGAAATTTGATTTTTTACTTAGAGGTAGACCAGTTGTGTGTGTGTGTGTGTGTGTGTGTGTGTGTGTGTGTGTGTATGTTTTGTAAAGTTCTAGATTAATACATACTTTTAAATGTCTTAAAGTTGATAAACTCTTTTTAAAGCTATGATTATATTAAAATGAGCTTTATATAAGAGGCATGATGATAGTTTTAATTTTTATTTGCAAGAAAGTTATTCTCCACGGTTGTTTTTTTCTTTTCCTGGAAGGCTTTGTCTGGTTGCTATTCTTTTTTTGGAAACATCACTTTCCCCTTTTTTGGCACTTATTAAGTTTAACATAAAATTGATCCAAAAAGTTTTTACTTTTATTGCTACTTTGAAAAGTAGTTGGGTTGGTCTGAGTGCAGTAGTATTTACAATTAATTGATCACAACCAGTTACAGATTCCTTTGTTCTTTCTCCACTCCCACTGCTCCACTTGACCAGCCTTAAAAAAAAAAAAAAAAGTTAGTTGGAGTTAGATTTTATTGCTTTAAGTTTACTGTATGATCTACCTTATCTGGAGGTAGCCAAATATTGTGTGAGTTACATTCTTTTATTTGGTTTCATTTAATTTAATTACATAAAGTTAACAGATATTAATATTTTCTATTGTACTTACACCAAAATACGTTCAGGGGAAAAAGTTGGACTGTGTGACTTTATAAATTACTTTTGGGGAAATGTATTTGGGAAAGTATGTGTGGTTGGGACGTAGTTTGTTTTTAGAGTTTTCTCTTAGATTATCGAGTATTACTCATGAGTGTTTTCTTTTCTGTGCTCCTCTTCTCCTAGGATATTGTTTTTGTTCACTTCGGTTCCCCAGCTTATTTTTCACCACCCCTATCCACCTTAGCACATTTCTGCAACCTCATAAACCACAGCCTTTTCACCCACTTTATCATCAGAATATTATTATTGTCCATTCCTCAAGGCTGAGCTCCAAACCTACCAACTCCACTCCTTTATTAATCTTTCCTATTCTGGCCCCCAGGGCTCTGTTTGTTTTCTGATAACAGAAATCTCTCTCTCTCTCTCATCCACGTGTCCCAGTTTGTGCTCGACTTAAGCATTATTAGTTACCTTGTATTTTCTGCCTCAGCTACCTTTTATACTGTCTTTTTAGTCCAAAGAGTATGTTTTCTCAGCTGTTAGTATTTCTTTTGTACCTGTCACGTAACAGGTACTTAGTACTTACTTGTTTGTATTAAATACCCAGTTATTTAGTTTTCTACTTTTAATTTCTCTCAAAGTTATCATGTTGATTTTTAAATGTTTTGTTTACTGTTTATTTTTTATAGATGTAAAAAAAGATTGGTCCGACCATGCTCTCTGGTGGGAAAAGAAGAGAACCTGGCTTCTTAAGACACATTGGACCCTGGATAAGTATGGTATTCAAGCAGATGCTAAGCTTCAGTTCACCCCGCAGCACAAACTGCTCCGCCTGCAGCTTCCCAACATGAAGTATGTGAAGGTGAAAGTGAATTTCTCTGATAGAGTCTTCAAAGCCGTTTCTGACATCTGTAAGACTTTTAGTAAGTATTAGATAAATTCCTCAATAAAGTACGAGTTATGTGATATGCATATAACTGATGTGACTGGCGTTTAGCTATTCCAAGAGTTTGGGATTGAGGTGAACTATCTGTTATGTATGTGTGTGAAATTTCTACTTCATTATTTAAGGTTTTTATATTCATTTAAGATAAAAAAATGATGGGTTAAGGTGGAGCAGGAGGAATCTAGTAGAGATTCTTTCCTTACTAGGATTATATTATATATTTATTATTATGTAATACTGTATTCTGATGACTTTTTTTGTGCGGTGGGGAAGGGAAAAGACATTTTCAGAGGAACATGGCTTTTGCAGTGTTTCCTTCACATAAATCACTATTTGATTTTAGCTATTCAGGCAGATTGTGTCACTTCCTTCATTGAAGGCCTGACACAGCTCCTGAGGAAATGACTGTGAGTGTTGTCTTCCTTAACCAGTCTACAATTTGAACACTCTTGTAGTAATTCTATTTATGCTCTCTGAAATGAAATGTGGATTACTTTTGGCTGACCCAGTTATGTCATGTGACAGGAAGTATTCAACCGTCAGAGAAAATGTGAACTATTATCATTACCCCTGGTGCACAACTTTTGTATTTGTTCCTTTAATACAAATTCTTGGGTAAAGTTACATTTAATGACTTTTCATACTTTAATTCCAAGTAGAAAAACTGCATCTTTTTATCATTTTTTTGTTGTTGTTTTTGAGACAGGATCTCATTCTGTTGCCCAGGCTAGAGTACAGTGGCATCATCATAGCTCATTGCAGCCTCCAACTCCTGGGCTCAAGTGATCCTCCTTCCTCAGGCTCCTGAGTAGCTGAGACTATAGGCATGCGCCATGCCACACACCCAGCTAATTTTTAAAAATTTTTTGTAGAGACAGAGTCTCGCCATTACCCAGGCTGGTCTCAAACTCCTGCCCTCAAATGATCCTCCTGCCTTGGCCTCCCAAAATGCTAGGATAACAGGCATGAGCCACCAGGCCCAGCCATATGTTGTATTTTTAAATTACACTAATAATTTATGAATGTAGTCTGTTGTGAAAGAATCAAGCAATGCAGACATACTTAATAAGTTCCCCCTTCCCATAAGTAACCATTGTTGACACTTTGATGATTTTCTATGAATTAATTTTACCCATGTAGATTGGATTTTTGTTTTTTATAAACAGGAGTATTTTATATGTATTTTTGTTTACTCAGCAATGTCTTAGAAATTTTTTTCATGTGCTATGTGAACACTTTATTCTTTTAAACTGTTTCACAGTAATTCAGAGTATAAATGTAATATTTGTACCCAATCACTTCTCAGCCTTTTGGCTAAGGTAAGTGCAGTTTACACCCAGATGTCCCTGTTAATGGACATAATTAGGTTGCTTCAGTATTAGAGCAAATGCAACATTTTCAAATGTTTTAAAATTTGAATAACTTTTAGTTGGTACAGCTGCTGGAGCGTCCTGTCTTCCTTGCTGGCATCAGCACTCACACTCACTGCTGGAGCCTGGGGTAGGTGCTGCTTCTGCGCACTGTCTCAAGCTCTAGCCAGGGACGGTGTGGAGGGGCTGGAGCTGCTTACCCCTTCATCCAGGGTCCCTCCTGTTCCTTATGTTTGTAGGCTTGGAGCTTGGAGGAGTCTCTGGATCCTCATCCATTTCTCATGTATAGTTTGGGTTATGTCTTCTTTTAATCAATCCAATACCAACTTTTTTCGTCTTTCAAAAATCACTTATCATTTTTTACCCTGTTACTGTGTTTTTTCTAGCAATGTTGTGGATATTCATCTTCCCTCCTCCACTCTCAATTTTTTTTTAATCTTTTGATGTCATTTGAAGATATTTGGGGTAAATCCCTGAATCACTGTACATGAGAAAAAAAGATATTTGGGGTGTAGGAGAGGAGATACAGGCAGATGCACATTACCATTTTGATCTTACGCCTTTGGAATTAATATTTTTTTATTTTAGTGGGGTTTTTCAGGAAAAATTAAAATATAAAAAGTACAAAGAATACCTAATTCCCATTATCTAGAATTAATAGTTTTTGGTATTTTGTCATTTTTCCAAATTTTGTATAAGTCAAAATAATACCAGTAGAGTTCTTGAGTCTCGTTCTCCCAAGTTGCTTTCACAAAGCAACTATTGTCATGCATTTGGTGTTTCTCCCTCTAGTACCATTAAAATCCATACACATGCATGGGTGCATTATCTCTATCCGTGTATATATATCCATAAATGATATACGTTATTGCCATTGTTGTGTGGGTATTTTCTTATGCAATGTTGTACATGTTTGCAAGAATTTCTCTTGAGTATCCACCTACAAGTAGAGAGGAGAATTGCTTTGTTTTAAGTGTACACCTAATTCGTTTCAGAGTACTGTTGAATTGCTCTAAGTGGTCATACCAGTTTATGTTCCAGCCACCAATGTATGAAAACTCATTGCATCAGATTCTAGCGCTTGAATATTGTCCGTTTTTATTATTCTTTTCTCTGAGTGAAAAAGACAGTATTTCTCTTTAGTTCTTGAAGTTAAATGTTTGCCTATTTATATCATTTGTCCATTTTTGAAAAATTGATAAACTTTAGTTTTTAGAGCAGTTTATAGATTCACAGCAAAATTGAGCAAAACTGCAGAGTTCCCACATAACTCCCTGCCCTCACACACACACAGCCTCTCCCACTATCAAGATCCTGCAGTAGCGTGGTATGTTTTTTATAATTATTGAACCTACACTGATACGTCATTATTACCCAAAGCCAGTAGTTTACATTAGGGTTCACTCTTGGTGTTGTACATGCTGCGGGTTTGGAAAAATACTAATACATACTGACGTGTATCTACCATCGTAGTATTGTAGAGAATAATTTGTACTAAAAATCCTCGCTGCTCTGCCTGTTCATTCTTTCCTCTTCATAATCCCTGACACCCTCTACTTCTTACACCCTCTCCATAGTTTTGCCCTTTCCAGAATGTTATATAGTTGGAATCATACAGTATGTAGCCCTTTTTAGATTGGTTTCTTTCACTTAGTAATATGCACTTACATTTACTCCATGTCCTTTCATTGCTTGATAGCCCATTTCTTTCTGTCTTTCTTTTTTTTTTTTTTGAGACAGAGTTTCACTCTTTTGCCCGGGCTACAGTGAGTGCTGTGGCGTCAGCCTAGCTCACAGCAACCTCAAACTCCTGGGCTCAAGCGATCCTTCTGCCTCAGCCTCCCGAGTAGCTGGGACTACAAGGCATGTGCCACCATGCCCGGCTAATTTTTTCTATATATTTTTAGTTGTCCAATTAATTTCTTTCTATTTTTAGTAGAGACGGGGTCTCGCTCTTGCTGAGGCTGGTTTCGAACTCCTGAGCTCAAACAATCCGCCCATCTCGGCCTCCCAGAGAGCTAAGATTACAGGTGTGAGCCACCGCGCCCGGCCCCAAATATATTTTTAATTATACTGCAACCTCATACCTGTTAGGATGGCCAATATTAAAAAAAAATTTTAAAAACCCCAAAATAAAAAGTGTTGATGATGGTCATGTGTGGTGGCTCATACCTGTAATTCCAGCACTTCGGGAGGCCGAGGTGAGGGGATTGATTGTAGCTACTTGGGAAGCTGAGGCAGGCTGAGTGCATACCACTGCACTCCAGCCCAGACAGTAGTGCAAGATGCAGCCTCAAAAAAAAAAAAAAGTGTTTTCCAGGATGTGGAAAAATTGGAACCCTTGGCCACTGTTTGAATATAAAATGGTATAGCCACTGTGAAAAACAAAATGGCAATTCCTTAATAGAACTGCTGTGATTCAGCCATTCTACTTCTGGGTATATACTCCAAGGAATTGAAAGCAAGGTCTCGAAGAGATATTTGTATACCCATATTCATAGCAGCATTATTCACAATAGCTAAAATGTGAAAGCAGGCCGTGCACCGTGGCTCACACCTGTAATCCTAGCACTCTGGGAGGCTGAGGTGGGAGGATTGTTTGAGCTCAGTTTTGAGACCAGCGTGAGCAAGAGCGAGACCCCTTCTCTACTCAAAAAATAAAACGAAATTAGCTGGACAACTAAAAATACATAGAAAAAAGTAACGGGACTACAGGTGCATGCCTGTAGTCCCAGCCACTCGGGAGGCTGAGGCAGGAGGATCACTTGAGCCCAGGAGTTTGAGATTGCTGTGAGCTAGGCTGACGCCATGGCACTCCAGCCCGGGCAACAAAGTGAGACTCTGTCTCAAAAAAAAAAAAAATGTGAAAGCAACTCAAGTCCATCCATGGATGAATGGATAAGCAAAATGCACTATATCCATACAATGGACTCTTATTCAGCCTTAAAAGAGGAGGGAAGTTTTCTGTAATATGCTACAGTATGGATGAACCTTAAGGACATTATGCTAAGTGAAATAAGCCAATCACAAAAAGACAAATACTGGATGATTCCTGTTATATGGGGTACTTAGTAGTCATCAAAATCAGGGACAGAAAGTGGAATGAATGGTGGTTGCCAGGGGCTGAGGGAAGGTGATGGAATGGAGAGTTACTGTTTAATGAAGGCAGAATTTCAGTTTTATAAGATGAAAACAGATCTGGACATGGATGTGGTCATGGCTGCACAACATTATGAATATATTTTATACCACTGAACTGTTCACTTAAAAATGGTCAAGATGGCAAATTTTATGTGTATTTGACCACAATTTAAAAAATTTTTAAAAAGTTAGCTTCAAGTAATAACAAATTACAGCTACATTTCATTGTTTTCTGAGAGAAAGAAAAAATACACACCATTTTTGTATGTTAAAAAAAACTTAATACAGCAATAGCATATTTATGTGGGTAGTATAAATGAAAAGAGACCGGAAGGACAGAGAGGGGCTGTGGAAAAGAGGGAGTTACTTGGAGAAAAAAGAAAAAGAAAAAAGACCCATTATGTGTGTCTGTCATCTTTGCTCCTTTTTTTTTTTTTTTGCTAAGTCTATTCTAACATAGCATTTAAAATTTTTTGGAGACAGACTCTCACTACGTGGCACAGTCTAGAGTGCAGTGGCTATTCACAGGTGCAATCATTGTGCCCTTTAGCTTTGAACTCCTGGGCTCAAGCAATCTTCCTGCCTCAGCCTTCTGAGTATCTAGGACTACAAGCATGCGCCAACACGCCTGGCTGTCCTTATTTTGTATCCTAATCTTAAAATTCAACCCACTGCTAAAAGTAAAATGTGCAGCTGCTTTGGAAAACAGTTTGGCAGTTCTTCAAAAAGTTAAATGTTGAATTATCATATGACCAGGAATTCCACTTTTAGTTATATACCCAAGAGAATTGAAAACATATGTTAACATAAAAACTTGTACATGGATGTTCTTAGCAATATTATTTATACAGGATAAAAGTAGAGACAACTTAAATGGCTGTCAGCTGATGAATCAGTTAACAAAATGTGGTATATCAAAAAAATGGAATATTATTCAGCTGGCATTTCTTTCTGGTATGATGAAAATATTCAAAAATTAGATAGTGGTGGTGATTGTACATCTTTGAGAATATACTAAAACTTCTCAGTTGTATACTTTAAAATGGTGACTTTTATGGTATATGATTTATATCTCAGTTTTTAAGAAAAAGTATGCTAAGTTATCGTTTAAAAAATTTTAGTGTATTACTTTCTCAACACACTAATTGGGCCTTGCTTCTGGCGTTCAAAAAGGGATCTAAGACCCTTCCTTCCAAATTATTCTCTAGTCCCAGGACTCTTCACTCTGTAGTTTTCCAAAACTTCCTTGTTACCTTATCCTCAGATTTTTACAAGTCTGATTCTTTCTTGCTCATACTGTGTTCCGATCATTTGGGCCCTAGCATTGCCATAGCTGCCTTAAGTTCTCTTCTACAGATTTCACAAGTTCAAAAATAAGCAAGTTTCCTCTTAGCTTGTCCATTCTCCTATCTCAGATATGTAGTCTCTTTCATATTGGCTTGTTATTTTGAGTTCTTGATATTTTATTTCTACGTGAAGTCTGTAGTTTTTGTTTTTGTTTTTTTTTTGAGACAGAGTCTTACTCTGTTGCCTGGGCTAGAGTGCCGTGGCATCAGCCTAGCTCACAGCAACCTCAAACTCCTGGGCTCAAGCGATCCCCCTGTCTTATCCTCCTGAGTAGCTGGGACTACAGGCATGCGCCACCATGCCTGGCTAATTTTTTCTTTATATTTTTAGTTGTCCAGATAAATTCTTTCTATTTTTTTTAGTAGAGACGGGGTCTCGCTCTTGCTCAGGCTGGTCTTGAACTCCTGAGCTCAAACAATCCGTCCACCTCGGCCTCCCAGAGTGCTAGGATTACAGGCGTGAGCCACAATGACCGGCCAAGTCTGTAGTTTTTTAAAATTGTGAATTCATCTGACTAAAATTTGCAAGAAAGGGTTATGAGTTTGGCCTTGTAGCAGGTTGCTGATGATCCAAGGCTGTGAAACCTTCTCCCAAGGCTGTTCAGCCTTGCTGCTTATCTGTTTCTCAGAGTTTCAGTGGTTTTAGACCAGTTTTTAGGTTAATTTCTTGGCTTTCCATTTCCTTATCGTGCATGTAGGTAGTATAATTTTAGATCTTATAGTTATGTACTTTACCTACTCAGGCTTTTGGTACTTTGAGAGCAACTTGCCTACCTCTCAACCTTGCCATGATAAATGACAAACCTCCTTCTCCACACTTCTTCTAGCTTCTGTGATCAAGGAGCACTTGGCTCTCGGTCCTTACGCAGGGTATTGGTATTGGGCTTTTACCTGTCCATAATATTGAGGTCATATCCTCCAACGCTACTCTTGTTCTCATGTGTTTGTTAGAAGAACCTAACCCCTGTAGGCCTCAGCTCCCTGGTTTCAATTTTCCCTTCCATCTGTGGTTTTGACTTTATTCTTTTTCTGGAACCTCGGGCTTCTCAGTTTTTGTAGTGTGGTGGCGGATTCATGTAGTCCCAGCTACTCAGGAGGCCTAGGCAGGAGGATAGCTTTTAAGCCCAGGAGTGCAAGTCCAGTCTGGACAACATAGGAAGACCCTGTCTCTAAAAAAAACAAAAAGAAGTAGTAGTCAACTATATACATTGTCAGGTAAGAAAGCTCTGTAAGTTGCTACACTTTTTTAGGCAGAATTCCAACCCACTTTCCCCTCTTGTGAAGGATATGTGACGCTTACAGTGTGGTGTGATACCAGGTAACCATCTGATACAATTTTATTTTCCCAAAACGATCTCCTTTTAGGAAAGATAACATGTTTATCACTTGACACTTTTTCTCTCTACTTGGCAGTTTTTCTCAAAAATAGGAATTATAGTATATAATCTGCGTCTTGTAACTGAAGTCCCCAAAACCTTGACTGAACTAATAAAATTAGTTTCCTACATCTGTATGTCCAAATACTTGACCTTGGTATAGCATCACCATTTGCTGTTTTTAACCATAATTGACATATAATAATTGTTTTATATATTTATGGGGTACAGTGTGCTATTTTGATACAGGTATACATTGTGTAATGATCAAATCAGGATAATAAGCTTATCCATTACCTCAAACGTTTATCATTTCTTTGTGGTGAGAACATTGAAAATCCTCTCTTCTAGTTATTTTTTCTTTTAGTTTTTGAGAGACATGGTCTCACTGTGTTGCCCAGACTGGAATGCAGTGCCTATTCACAAGCATGATCATGGTGCGTTGCAGCCCCAAACTCCTGGGCTCAAATGATCCTTCTGACCCTCCTGCCTCAGCCTCCCACAGCATGTAGCTGACTTTCTTCTAGTTCCTTTGAAATGCACAGTATTATTAACTGTGATCATCCTACTGTGCACTGGACACCAGAACTTACTCTTCTTATCTATCTGTAAGTTTGTGACACCTGACCAATCTCTCCCCATTTTACTCTCTCCCCTCCCTGCCTCCCCAGCCTCTGGTAACTACTATTCTATTCTCTACCTCTATGAGATCAGCTTTTTAAAATTCCAGATATGAGTGGATCATGGGGTATTTGGTATTTCTGTGCCTGGTTTATTTCACTTAACATAATGTGCTCCAGGTTCATCCATGTTGCCTCAAATGACAGGATTTCATATTCCATTGTTTATAAATACCAGTTTCCTTTAACCGTCCATCCATTGACGGACATTAGATTGATTCCATATTTTGGCTATTGTGATTAGTGCTGCAATAAACATGGGAGTATAGATACCTCTTCAACATACTGACTTTATTTTCTTTAGGTAGGCTGGATAGATACTCAGTAATGGGATTGCTGAATCATATGGTAGTTCTATTATATTTTTAATTTTTTGAGGAACTTGCGTATTGTTTTCCATAATGGCTGTACTCACATGGGATTATTGAAAGTCAAACTGAAGAGTTTGCCAAAAGTCCTGGGGCATAGGAGCAATGTGATGATGTAATACTTTACTAACATTAGTCTTTCAGGACTTTGTCTAAGGTTTACAGCATAAACTTTTTTTTTTTTTTTTTGGTGAGACAGAGTCTTACTCTCTTGCCTGGGCTAGAGTGCCGTGGCGTCAGCCTAGCTCACAGCAACCTCAAACTACTGGGCTTAAGCAATCCTTCTACTTCAGCCTCCCAGGTAGCTGGGACTACAGGCATGTGCCACCATGCCCGGCTAATTTTTTCTATATATATTTTTAGTTGTCCATATAATTTCATTCTATTTTTAGTAGAGACGGGGTCTCGCTCTTGCTCAGGCTGGTTTCGAACTCCTGAGCTCAAACGGTCCACCTGCCTCGGCCTCTTAGAGTGCTAGAATTACAGGTGTGAGCCACCAGGCCCGGCCGGCAGCATAAACTAGAATAATGTAAAGTAACTAACCAAGTGATTCTCTTCCAGATAAGAAATAAGATCTGGATTACTGTGGTATCTGTGGAAATAAAAATCCAGCAAATATAAGATTTTGCATAGAAAAAGATTTTGAAGGACTTAGTGACTGACTAGTATTAAAGGGCAGAAAAAAGGAGAATTCAATGGTAAATCTCTTTAATGTTAGTACCAAATTTCCCTTTATATTCCTTGAAGCACTCAAAGGAAGAATTTTGTAAAATCAAAGCATAAAGTAAAATGTAGATACATTCTCATTGTGAAGGATGAATTAACTGCCTGGTTGACTAGGCATAAAGGAACAACAAACTCTGCTGCCTGGGAGGTAACTATTTCCCCAGTGGAGACCGCACCGTTTTGGGCACAATAACTGTAGTTACACAATCCTTTTAGTGCTACCAGTTATACAAAAAGTCACTAGAGTCATTGTGCCATTATATGTTTGCATTGGAAGGTACACTGGTGGTAAAATAAAAGCAGTATAATCCTGCAGCACAATCTTATCTCGGATCTGTTGCTGTGTTGCTTCAGGACCTTGAACTGTTTAACTCTTTAAAAGGTCCTTTTACTTTTTAACATTTGTTAGTGTTCTTTTTAACCAAAATTAGGAAGGTCTGAGACATATACAAAGGTATGTATGTTTCAAATAGTGTCACACCTACAAATGATAGACCCCAAAAGATAAGTCATCTAACTTCTCAGGAGTATTAATAGCTAAATCCATTCCTCACTACCACTCTTAAGAAACCATCTCTTCAAATGCCAGTAGCAACATAATGCCAACTCTGGTGGCCTTTTTCTCAGTTCTGTTCTTCACCTCTGGAAAATTTTGTACTGTCTGACCATACCTTTTATAGTGAAGCTTTTTGCCCCCCTTGATTTCAATGAAAACTGCTCAAAAATTTCTCTGATTAGTTTTGGTTCTCTATGTATGTATTTTCTAGGGTCTTATTTTCTTTTTTCTTTTGTCTGCCTTAGTGATTTCATCTACTGTTATAACATAACTATCCCTTTTTGTGGAGAATATCCACTTCTGTCTCCAACCTTAACTTTAATCTTTACCATTAGTTTCAGACTTGGCATTTTCAGATTGATCTTCTGGTTTTTCTGACTCAACCTATTAAATAAACCAAACTGATAGACTAAAAGTGTCGAACCTCGATCCCAAACTTACACCACATATAAAAATTAATTTGAAATGGACATGAATCCAAATGTGAAAGGTAGAACAAAAATGCTTCTACAAGAAAATGTAGGAGAATATTCTCATGGCTTGGGGATCAGCAAAAATTTCTTGTTTTGAACACAAAGTGCCAACCATCAAAGGAAAGATTGATAAATTGGACTTATTAAAATTAAGAACATCTGGTCATCAAAAGACTCCTTAAAAGAAATACTATTCAGCAATAAAAAGAAATGAACTATTGACATATAACACAACATGGATGAATCTCAAAATAATAATGCTAAATGAAAAAAGCTAGAGAAGAGTACATGCTATATGATTTAATTGATATGAAATTTTACAAACAGCAGATAGAGATCAGTGGTTGCTTAAGGATAAGGAATGTTAAGGAGGGAGGGATTCCCAAGGGGCCTGAGGAAATTTTGGGGGAGTGATGTGTATGTTCACTATTTTGTTTTTGATCGTTTTACTGTACATACACTGTCAATATGTTTATTGACAAGCTGGGTATGGTGGAGTGTGCCTGTAGTCTAGCTACTTGGGAGACTGAGACAGGAGGAGGATCCCTTGAGCCCAGGAGTTTAGGTTACAGTGAGTTATGTTTCTGATGCTGCACTCCAGCCTGGGTGACAGAACCAGATCCTGTCTCTAAAAAAGAAAAAAAAAAGGTTATTAACAGTTAGAACTCAATAAAGCTATTTTTAATGTTAAAATAAAGACTACCAAATGAGAACAAACAAAGACTATTCAGAGCAAGAGAGTTGTTTGCATTTGGCAGAGACTCAAAGGCAGACAGAGGAGTTAGTTGGAAAGCTTTATAGTGGAAAGAAGGGAAAGGCTTCAGGTATGCCCTATTTGGAGGCTGTTGGCATGGGGAAGCCGTAGACAGGCTAACTAGAAGCAGGACATCTTATGTCATTGGTTGGAGGTACATATTTGGCTTTCTCTGGTTGATCTTAAATTGGAAGTGGGGACAAACCGTCCCCAAATCCTAGGGTTTGATTAATGCCCTTGTTACAGACCAGTGGTTTCTTGTTTTGTTTTTTATATATGATTAACACATAATAATTGTACATATTTATGGGGTACAGTGTGATGTTTCAGTATATGTATAAATTGTGTGATGATCAAATCAAGGTGATTTGCATGTCCATCACCTTAAACATTTGTAATTTATTCATGAAATTTTTTTTTTAGCTATTTTGAAATATACAGTACATTATTGTTAACTGTAGTCATCCTACTATGAAATAGAACACCAGAATTTATTCCTTCTATCTAATTGTAGCTTTGTATCTGTTGACCAATCACTCACTGTCTCCCCGCCCTCCACATCCTCTGATGACTACTGTTCTACTGTCTACTTCTGTGAGAACAACATTTTAGATACTGCATGAGTGAGGTCATGCAGTATGTTTTTTCTGTGCCTGGCTTATTTCACTTAACATAATGGCCTCTAGGTTCATCCATGGTGCTGCAGATGACAGAATTTCATTCTTTTTTATGGCTGGGTTGTATTCTATTGTGTATTTTTCCACATTATCTTTATGCATTCATCTGTTATTGGACATTTAGGTTGATTACATATTTTGGCTATCGTGAATTGGGCCAGTTGTTATAGTGGTTATTGTTTGGCTTCCTTGTTTATTACTGTAGATAGTAGGCTGGCCCCCTGGGCTGGGTGCTCCAGGTCGTAGGTCAGAGTTCTAATTTTATAGATACAGTCCAGCCATTGTCTGTATAGTATATTCAGTCTTTCATTAAAAAAAAAAAAAGATTTCATAAGAATTACAAGCCACATCTGGGAGGAGATATTTGCAGTATGTATATCCAATAAAGTCCTTGTATCCAGAATAAATTTTTAAAACTACAATTTAATAAGAAAAGGAAAACCCTATTGTAAAAATGGACAAAAGGCTTGAACTGGCATGTCACAAAAGGGGATATCCAAATAGCTAATAAGAGTGTGAAAAAGTGCTAATAGGGGAATTGCAATCATCAGGGAAATGCAGATCAAATGAGATACTCCCACATCTCCACCAGAATGGCTAAAATTAAAAAATAAGCATTACCAAGTGGTGGTATAGATTTGGAGCAACTGGAGTTCTCAAGCACTGCTGGTGGGAATGTAAATTGGTAGAGATACTTCAAAACTGTTTGGCAGTGTCTCTTAAAGCTAAACATATGTGCTGTATACTCTGTGACCCAACATTGACACTCCTGGCTTTACCTCTGATAACAATGAAAGTTTACATCCACTAAATGACAAGTACAAAAATAGGGTAACTAAAAGCAGGAAACAACCCAAATGTTTATCAAGAGTAGAATTTATTTTTAAAATTTTGTTATATTCATGAACTAGAGTACTATAACGCAACGAAAAAGAATGAACTACTGCTACATGCAGCAATATAGATGAACCTCACAGGCATAATGTTGAATAAAAGCCACACACACACGAGTTAACAGTATTTGATTACGTTTATAAGATTCAAAACAGGCAAAACTAATCTATGGTGATAGAGGTCAGAGTAATACTTACGTTTTGGTGGATTTATTGACTGAGGAGGATGTAAGGGAGCCTTCTGGAATATTGGAAATTTATCTCTTTATCTGGATTGTGGATATATGGGTATATACATATAAAAAAATTTTTTTTGAGACAGGGTCTTCTGTCTCCTGGGCTAGAGTGCACTGTCATCATCCTAGCTCACTACAACCTCAAACTCCTGTTCTCCTAGCGATACTCCTGCCTCAACCTCCAAAGTATCTGCACCACCACACCTGGCTAATTTTTCTATTTTTTTGTGGAGATGTGGTCTCGCTTTTGCTCAGGCTTGTCTCCAACTCCTGGCCTCAAGGAATCCTCCTGCCTCGGCCTCCCAAAGTACTGGGATTACAGGCCTGAGCCACTGCTCCTGGCCAAAAATACTTACTGAGTTGTACACTCAAGATTTGTGCATTTTATTTTACTACGTGTAAGTTATACCTCAATAAAAATGTCTTCATGACATTAAAAAAAATTTTTTTAGCTTATTTCCTGTTTCAGCTCTCAGTCTTGTCAATAGATTCTCTCCTTTTGTTTATACCTTCCCTAAAACCATCTCCCCCACTGGCTTCCCTGTCTTTTACTAAATGAAACCTTATAAATTTGCTTCTCAGTTACCCAGGTTTAAAACCTTGGAACTCCTTTATCTCCTTTCTGCAGTCAGTCCGTAAATACTATCAGCTCTTCCTTTAAAATATCTCATATCCATATTGTTTCCAAATCATTTCTGTGCTAGAGTTTTAGCCTTGACCAGAAGCCTAAATTATTGCCAAGGACCTAACTGGTTTTCCTGCTTCTCAAAACTGTTCTACATTATGCCAGCAAAGCTAGCTTTCTAAAGCACCATTTCATGACATTACCACTCTGTTACTTCCCCTCCTCAAAAGCCTTGAGCAGCTCCCATCTCTGGCACACTAGGTGCAGATCAGGATGCTAGCACCGTATTCAAGACACTCATGGTCTGGCCCCAACCAGCTGTACTGCTTCCCGGTACATTCGCAGTGAATACTGCATATTTCTAAGCCCATTTTGCTCTCTATTGCATATACCTCTTTGCTCATACTCTTCTCTCCCTGAATACATTCTTCATATCAGCCCATCTCAAATCATTTCAACATGGTGAGAGGACATTTATGATGTGCTTCATGGAATCCATGAAACGCTCTGAAATTAAGTACAGACATTCCTACATAGGTGCATTTTTCTGGAGAAAGGGCTTCTCTTGTCAATAAATTCTCAAAAGGGATCCATAACCCCCCAAAATTAAATTGATTTAGTGGCCCTTTGAAATAATGTAAATTAATTCATTTTATGTGTATTTAGCAAAGTTTTTGTTTCTTTAAAACTTAGACCTAAATATGCTAGGTAATAAAACATTTTTTAATAGATAGGTTATATTTAAAGCTTAAAGTTTTGGATTCAGGTAAAATGTCCTCATCCATTTTTTAGGTTCCTAGGTATAGCTCTATGTGGAATTTATTTTCCTCAAGAGATAGTATCTTAATATTTTTCACTTTGGTATTTTTAGTTAAAGGAAATTTTTTTCCTCTCACTCCCACATGACTTTATAAGCTAGTAGACAATACCATCTCTGTATGCTTTCATGTAACAGTCCCCATTTAAAGATATTAGTTAACATTTTTCATCACTTTTTTTTTTCTGTTGTAGATTCCTATAGGCAATGGAAACTGATCTCAATTCCCAGGACAGAAAGGACCTGGACAAGTTTATTAAATTTTTTGCCCTTAAGGTAATATGTCCATTCTCTTGAGCCTCGAACTGTTAGAAATAACTTCCATGATTCTCCTTTTTGAGAACCTTCTTTGGAAATATAACAGCTTGCAGCTTGCCCATTTTAAGGGATACTTCTGTCTGTTGTAAACCAAACTGTGAGGTATGGGGGCGGTTTAGGGAGTGTAACTAAAAAGTAGCTTCCAATTTTCCACAGCTACTTGTTCAGAATTTTTCTTTGCAAGGCTGTTTGCAGAAATGTCAAACTGTTATGCCAGGTTATTGGCACTGTGTGTTTGCTTGGGGTGGGAACAAAGACCATGAACTGGACTGGGCAGCATTTTGAACATCTTTCCCTAAGCTTCAACTAACCCTGAAATGTCCAACTGTTATCTATTGTTCCCGTCCTTGTAAGTGGGTAATTAAAACTGAATTTTGAATGCTTATTTTCCTAAATCTAAAAATCATTTTTACCTATATCACTTCTTCCTCTGAACCATTGCCATGCTAGAACAATCCATGTAGCTGATTCTACTTGTAAAATTGTATGGAAACCTTTTGCCATATGGGCCAAATGATATGAATAATTGTGGAATTTTTGTTTTAAATATACTGTGGTGACATAAGTTTGTGGCAGTGAATATTTAAACCCACAGTTGGATTTCTTTCTTTATGAACGTCACAGCCACCATGTGCAGCTTTTCTTCTGCCATGTGAGAGTATTATAGATTCCAAGCCTCAGACTGTAATTCCTCTCATTGGTTGACACTATATCCTCAGGAAGGTTTACAATATTATTTTTTGTATGTTGTGTTTATTTTGATCTGTTACTAAACATTTAAAATTCTACCCTTTCCTAAAGTATAGTTATGATTAATTGACATCTTTTAAACCCTGTATTGAGAGGATTTTAACCCTGATCAGGAGACGAATCAGTTTCTTAAGACTTTTCATCTTCGTTTGCATTTTTTAGACTGTCCAAGTGATTGTCCAGGCTCGACTTGGTGAAAAGATTTGCACCCGTTCATCTTCATCCCCAACTGGTTCAGATTGGGTAAAATTCCTATTCTTTGCTAAGGGGTATACTGTGGGGTTTGCCACAGGAATGAGTGTAAAGTTCTCAAGTGCAATAATAAGGATAATTCTAGTATTACTAAGTAGCATTAAAGTATCTAATCCCATTTGATCTACTTCCTTGGAAAGAACGTTCCTGTCAAATATTAATCCTGAATTTATGTAATTCTTGACTTTCTGGTGTGATAGGTGAAAAGCTTAGTCCTTAGAAGACAAAAAGAATATCTTAGCCTAATCTCTGTAACAGGTAATTAGCTTTTTCAACCTGAGATTGGGGCTTTGATGTAGGATTATCTCTTATGGGGAAACGAGAAGTAAATGAGTGTCTTCCTTAATCAGCCAGAGCAATGCCCGTATTACCCTACCGTATATACTAATTTCCATACTGGTTTCCGTAATGTTCCTTGTGAGTGTTTCATGAAAAAGTCCCTTTTGTCTTCTAGTTCAATTTAGCAATCAAAGACATCCCAGAGGTTACACATGAAGCAAAGAAAGCACTGGCAGGGCAGCTGCCTGCTGTCGGAAGGTCTATGTGCGTGGAGATCTCACTCAAGACTTCTGAGGTATGGTTATGGCCAGGATGGTGTCTTAACTTAGTGCTCAAGGTTCTTCACATTCTAAGTCCAACTCATTTCTTAGCCTTATTCTTGCTCCTTCCCTCTCTGAACTTCTCATCATTCTCTGAAGGGGTTGTGGTTTTTTTAACTTATTATTCCACATGGAATAGGCTGTTCATATGACGTATTTATACTCATCTTTCAAGACTCACGTGCTCTAGAAAATCTCTTGCTTTTAGTGAGAGGTAACTACTCTGTTTATCTAGATGTCTTATGGTGCTTTGATTATATTTCTAGAGTATAACTTGCTGTATTGTAATTTTTAAAAACGTCTTTGTTCACCTTATTCCATGTTTGGATTGAGGCAGATATTGTTACTTTTATGTTTATTAATCTTTTTCCACTAATAGATTGTGAGGCTGTATGGTATAATAAAAGGTAGCTACACACAGCCAAGTTCACATCCCAGCTGAGTGACTTTCTAGCCAAATTAGTTAACCCCACTACCCCAACCAAACTAGCACAATACTTCATGGTCTTGCATGGCTGTAATATTTTTTTACTTAATCCTTATTTGTAAAGTGCCTAACATAGAATAGGCAATCAACACATGTTCCTGTTTATATTCTAACTGCTTTTTTTTTTTTTTTTTTTTGAGACAGAGTCTCACTCTTTTGCCCTGGCTAGAGTGAGTGCCGTGGCGTCAGCCTAGCTCACAGCAACCTCAAACTCCTGGGCTCAAGTGATCCTCCTGCCTCAGCCTCCCAAGTAGCTGGGACT